>JAOBRB020392234.1:0-10272 GCA_027575285.2 Zoanthus pulchellus | reverse complement strand
CCAATGGACTTTAGCTGGGAATGGAAAGAGGAAGAGAAGAAATGGATTCCTTTTATGACAACATTCCTCCCATGCAGCACCCGAAGCCATCATTCACCTTGTTAAGCGCAAATGTGTCACCACCAAACGCTGTCAGTGCAGGAAGGCTGGACTGAACTGCGCGGATCTCTGTGGCTGTTCTCACACTGGCGAACGTTGCGAGAATATGCCAGAAGACGACAGTGGTGATAACGATGATGAAGATGATGATGAAGCTAACATGTCTGATACTGATGACGATGTGGATGGCGAGCTCATTTGAGGATTGCTAGTGATTTGAAAACTGCTTTCATCAATTAATATCTTATTGGCATTTTAATGTTGTTAACAACTGAAAGATATATTTTAAATATTTAACTGCTGTAACAAGAGTCTTTTAAATTAAAACATTTATAAGAAGCAAGAATTAATATCAGGTATCAGCTTATTGGTATTGTAATGTTGTTAACAAATGAAAGCTAAAGTTTAACTGCTGTAACAAGAGTGTTTTAAATTAAAACATGTGTAAAGTGCAAGTATTCATATCAGGTATCAGCTCCAATAAAAAAATCTTCGCGTAAAATGTAGGTACTATTTTTCATACTAATAAAAACAATATGCTTCCCTCGGGGGTTCCCTGTGGTTTTTCTAAGCTCCAATGATAAAAAATGCCTTTACAAAAACGAGAAGAATGCGCAATATTCCTCGATTTTCCAACAAAAAAAGACATATTTTGTCATTCTTTACTTTTTCAACAAGTGAATATTTTTAGTGCGATTTCTCAATTTTAACTCATTATAACATTCAAATTGCCTATTTTGAGCCTCGTTTTCATGTCAAAGTAGTCACGTGACCAGAGAGTTCTAGATTAGGTTGTACATTAACCACATTCGTGACAAATTCTGATAATATGGCGAGGTTAACATTGTGTTTTTCAACGATATGAGACGCTTTTACCCCCAGCCTCGTTCCCATGCTGAGATTTTGACTTCATTTTTGAAAACACCCCTTAAAACATCTCCGTCCGGTTTGCATAAATGGCAACATCACTTTTCTTGTTCTTTTAGGTCACCTGAACATATCTAGCCTAGTTGCTTGCTTTCTTCACGATTTGCCCACGGGAGTACATATGCTCCTGGACTATTTAGACACTTTAGAGTCAACACAACGAATGTAAAAGTAAAAAAATGCAGCATTTTAAATTTTATAGCTGTTGTGTTGACTTTTTTATTTGTCTTTCACTATGATTGTCAACCATAGTTAAAAAAATCCGACGTGTACCAAAACCATTAACATTTAACGATTTTTAACATTTATCTGTGCGTTAAAACGCCTCATTTTAATGTTGTTTTTGCTATTTTGTAAGTGTAAAGGTAAACAAGTCGGACGAAGCAAGTTTTTTTAAACTAAAGATGCGCATTACAATAAATGAAGAAACCAAATATGTCACTTACGTGATGAAAAACAAATAAACGGTTATCACTTTTAAATTCTTAAAAAGATAAAAGAACGAAGAAAAATTTGCACTTACATGGCGTATCTTTTCTAAGTAGTGGTATGTTGACTGAATTTTGAGCTCGATTCGGGGATAAGAAGAAAACTGAGAGAGCAACCAAAAGCAAATACATGTTATATGTTAACTGCTATCTGGAGTGCAGGTTGGTTTTGTGTTGAGGGGCTTTTTGGGACACTCAATTGTGACATTCGCACATTGCGCGCGCGTGTTTCTATAACGTTTTTATGGAGCCAATAAAAGAGAGAACTATTAGATTTACGCTTACTTTAATTGCAACACACAGTAAGACTAAGTAATGTAAAAGAATTAATTATAAAAAGAAAGAGAGAATAAATTAAAGAGAAAAAAAAAACAGAAAAAAACAACCTGTAAGTCCGCGAACTGGGCCAAAGACTAAATATGCGCCCGCGATGCTCTGCGTTGCAAGTCCAATATGGCGGACGCTGTGGTTGATGATGATGTGACTCTTCCAAGAGGTAAATTTGTTATTGATATTCTTCAAAATGATTGAAATAGCAGTTATTAATTAATTTGGATGCGACCAAATTTGTAAAAGCTAAAGGTGATAATTGTCTGTGAATAAGAACATTCATTTTAAACTTGTGTTTATCAAACGACACGATTTTATGTTACCGTACATAATTGACTAAAATCAAGGCTCTTCCCTAACCACGCATGGCGTTGGTTTTGTTTAAATACTGTCGATCATTTTCATTTCCCAATAGCAATTTGTTTTATGTGGATGATTTACACGACATAGCTTTATCGTTTATGCCATGTACTGAAGCATCTTTTTGGTTATATTTATTATTTTACTGATAAGATCATTTCTTGATATTACAGTATATATTGCTTTATGATTGTAATGTATTCCCCCTACTGCTTTATTCGAATCCTTAATTTATGCCCGTTAAATTTTTCTTCGAGCACACAAAAACAATACAAATGACAATCCATGGAACAAGCCTGGCCAGGTGCTTCAAAACCCACTAAATTGTAGAATTACCTGGCTGTCCTTTATTTGTTCACTCTGCTCATGTGCAGTAAAATCAAGAACAATAGTGGACAGGTATTCTGAAGTTACTCTGCTTTATTTGTTCTTGCAGTGATTATCATTTTTTAGAAACAATTATTTAGTGACCCACGCAGTCTTCTAGAGCATGTGATAAAACCCGGAATGCCGAAACGAAACCACCAGAACGAAATGACCGGAACCAACAAAACGACTGGAACGAAAAGACCAGAACCACTGAAACAACCAAAACCACCGGAACGAAACGACCAGAACCACCGAAACAACCCAAACCACCTGAACGAAACCATTGGAACCACCGAAACAACCAAAACCACCGGAACTAAACCATCGGAACCACGGAAACGACCGTAACAATTTATCGAGACATCGAAAATAAGCCCTCCCACCGTGAAACAATATTTGAACGTATTTTGTTGTAATTTTCTTGCTGCGGGGGAATAGATTGGGAACTTTGTACACGTATACACTTAAGTATACGTGCTTTTTCGGTTTTAAGTTATAATGCATTTAGAATTTTTGCGACCATTTTGGTCTATTGTGTGCATAATCAGGCATCGTTTCCGAGTGTAGCATTGCTTTATTGATACAAAAAATAACCCCACACATAGTGCATCAAGTATAAAATTAACATTTAATTCAATCTCAACATATTGACTGCTTTTTTGAATCAAATACTGTGGACCCCCTTAATATCGGACACCGAGTGAGTGTTAATATACTAGGAGATGCTCACACACCATCAGACACTTGAAATTGATCCGAGAAGAGAGAAAAAACAGGGTATTTACTCACAAAAAATTGCTCACCTAAGAGTTGAAGATTTTAAATTTAAATTCTCCATAATTTTCTGCTTAAAGTTTGAACTTTTGATCCAAGGATTTCTGTTCAGTAATAAATTGCAAATAAACTCGAAAATTACAAACATAAGAAACAAAGTTTATTATTGTGCTGAAAAGTAATTTTAATAGATATTCCAAGCATCAACCTGAGATTGTTTTTAATTTGCTCTTAAATTTTGGCCAATTTGAGCTTTGTTCTTATAAAGTTGTTCTTGTAAAAAATGTTTGCACTACTATAGACTTCAAAGTAAATTTCATAAAAGCATTAAGCTTATGTAACTGTCAGTTAAGCTTATGTTATGTTAAACTTTTCCTCTCGTGATACATGCCTTTCTTTTCTTTTCTGTAAGAACTTGAGTTGTTTTCTAGCTTCAGATATCTAAGAGAGAGAAGGTCTACATAATCATGTTTTATTAATAATTATTATGCCTTCCACTGTTATGATGCATGCAAATAGTTTGGATATTTTGAAAGGCAATTCTTATTCCGATATCTATAGAAATACAGTAAGGTAGACATCTTTTTTAAACCTTAATATCCAACATCACACAGCACTGTCTGTCATGGCCTGACCTACTGTAAGTCTTTTCGTAGCATTTGTAGGTACAGTATTTCATTTTGCAATAACTTATCAGGAGACTTTATCTCCATAGCAGAAGAGCATTAACATTGCTTCACTCTCTGCTCTTAAGCAATGCCCAGCAAACTGGAGGGTCGATGCTTTAAAATATCTGAAATAGAGTGTAGGGTTCCATAGATTCTTTCCTACTGTACGTTACGTGCTCACACCAATAAATATTTTGTTTTTGTTGAAGAAGTTTTATATAATTTTATCTCCCATCCAACTTTCTTTCAGTTATTTTTGTTAAAGTCTAGGTCTCTGCACCAAGAGATGAACTGGTTCAACTTCATAGATACTGGACTTTTTTTATAATCCTTTGTTCAGTTAGAGTACCTGAACTTTTAAATGTTGTTACATGCTGCCTAGGCTTGTCATTTTGGAACTTGAAATTCCTTTTCAAACTGATGCAATACAATTTGTTTTTTATTTGATTTTAAAAATAATTTTAAAAAAGATATCTGAACAGACATAACAATAGTGCTGTTGAAAAAACAAATAGCAAAACCGTTAGTGTTTATCAGCAGGATGCCCAAATTGTGTGCAATTCTACAATTGGTTTTGGCTCCATTAAATAATAAAAATTACTCTCATCTTCAAAACCATCTGCAGCTTTATACGTTACATAGATTTGATAAATTCTTACTACAGTATTTTAAAATTACTAAGAATAACAATTCTTTTTTGTGTAGCTGCTGTTAATAAAATGATTAAAGAGATGATTCCAAATGTTAGAGTATCAAATGATGCCCGGGAACTAATCCTTAATTGTTGTACTGGTAAGTATAATTATTATAGTTAAAACATATTTTTTAGGTTTATTGATTATATTTATATGTAAATATAGTTTATAGATATATCATTAATATTTTATTAGATTTATTTAGTGTTCGGGAGGTGGACTACAAAGGGATAACCTCTTCCACCTCCTTTCACAATTTTTCACCTATATGTTTGTATCTGTGTGGTAATGTATTTGTTTATTTGTATAGTGCTTTTGTAAAGCGATTAATTGTGAATAAACTATTATTATTATTATTATTATTATTATTATTATTATTATTATTATTATAAGTTTTGATGCAATCTACACAAATAAAATATTAACCCTTTCAGTCCCAGTCGGTTATCAATACCCAACTTCTCCGAACATAACACATACAAAATAAAACATTTGGTAATGAGAAACTGAGAGTTGATCAAGTAAAGCAAACTACTAACATTAACAGTAAAGTTCTCTCTTGAAAACCTGTTCAACATAAAGTACAGGAACAAGTTGGGAGAATTTAAAATTTTATCTGGGATTGAAAGGGTTAAGTGTTCTCTTTTAGCTGTCTAGTTTGCTTCTGGTGTTGATGTCAGCTGAGTAAGTCTTAATAAATAATATAGTTTGAGAACTTAATTTGTATTAGTCAAGAGCAATAACATTTTCTACTCTTTGGCTGCTTTATGAAAATCTGTTATAATATTAATCAATCAATCAATTCCAATTTTGATCTGGGTTTATCCCCGTAAAAGGGGGTGGCCAAATCTACCCCACTATGGCAGCAATCTCTCCAACTCCCATTCTCCATTTTGCTTGATTCAATGCATCCTCCTTCAAACCAACACTCTTGCTCTCCTTCTCCACTTGCATGATGGCAGTATAATTTTAATTTAATAAACTAGCCGACAAGTAGTTATAAAAAATGAGAGGGTGCATTCTGTCAGATATTGAGCATCACTCGATAGTAGAACTGTTGAATTTCTTGAGAAGGGACCCAGTTAGAAGCCTTCTCTGACATTTTGTCTAATGTTATTTGATTTTTAACTTTTTTCTTGTTTTGTTTTAACTTTTTGAAGCCAACATACTCCAATTAATGTATTATTTTCTGTTGTTGTAATACAATGTATTATTTAAAAATTTCTTGTTAGTTTTAAAAAATTAATGTATTCCATATTAAATTTATTTATTGTAATAACTGGTCAATATTTGTCAAACACACTTGGTTCAAACCATTGCTGTAGAAACAGGTAACCAAGAAGGACCCAAGGAGTAGTACATGCAAAGATATTACAGTATTTAGTTGGTGTACACAAAAATGGGGTGTCTACAAAAGGAAGATCTTAGACCTAAGGCCCAAAAACGAAGACCTGTTAATATATTATTGTCCTGTTGAATGTAGAAACAGTCAAACCATGTCAAAGCTATTGCTCAGACACCAGCTAATTAATGCAAAATTAATGGGGTCTTCATTTTGATGATGAGGCTGGGTGAAACTGCAAAACGAAGACCTGCTTTCTTTTCTTTCCTTTCAAACCAGAGACGGTAAAACTGGTTCAAAGCTGTTGCTCAGACATCAGAAGACGCAAAATTAATGGGGCCCTCATTTTTGTAGATTAGGCCAGTTCAAACTACAAAATGAAGGTCTACCTGCTTTCTTTTCTTTCCTTTGAAACTAAAGATGATAAAACTGGTTCAAAGCTGCTGCTTAGACATCAAATGATGCAAAATTAATAATTAAAGCCTTCATTTTGTAGATGAGGCAGGGTCAGACAAAACTTTCAGTGCCATGGCATTTTGTTAACTCTTGAAAAACTTAGTTTAATCACTGCAAACCATTCATCACATTATTATTAATAAATGATTATTACTGATTCAAAAGTATTTTGTATCAGAATTTATTCACTTAGTGTCATCAGAAGCAAACGAGATATGCAATCGTCAAACAAAGAAGACTATTTCACCAGAACACATCCTACTTGCTCTTGAGGTAGGATTACTTTAGTTAGCCTTAACTAATGTACGTAGGTGCTATCTGAACCCTTGTTTCCTTCAATCCCATTATCTCCATTAGGTCCCCTGTCTCCTTTTTTTCCATGACAGTACTTACTAGGTTAAAAATAAAAAACGTTCTTTCTAAAAAAATATGGTGAATATAATAATTGATATTTTGGTATCAAAATAGTCCTCAACTTAAATTCACTGGATAAATTTAGAGAAAGTTTTTCATGAGCTTTCAAATTCTGCTGAGTCTTTGGTCACATGACTGGTCGTGGCGTCGACTCCGGAAGACTGGGGTGGTTAATTCAAACTTCTACAAGGACCAGGGTACTCAGTAGACATCATGACCGCAGAGATTTTGGAGGTTGAACCTAGGTGTTATGAGAGGGGAGTGAAGGAGGCCATCCATATCAGAACATTGAACCCTTCGCTCAACAAGGATGGAGGTCGCCACAACCTATCACCAATCTGGACCAACCTCCTCGGGAGCAGAAAAAGGAGGGGGCCCTCGTAGAAGTTCGAATTTCCCACGGTCCCAGACTTCCGGAGTTGAGGTCACAACCAGTCATGTGACCAAGGGCTCAGCAGAGTTTGAAAGCTCATGAAAAACGTTCTCTAAATTTATCCAGTGTATTTAAGTTCAGGACTATTTTATTATCATATTCTTGGATAGATGAATCTACACAGTATTATGATATTTTAGTGATCTTTTAAAAAAGTACAGACACCAAAAGGCGACTTACAAATTATATGCTTGAAGCACTGATATAGTGGTAGGTATTGAGAATGAGTATTCTAACTGCTTTCATACAAATCTTTGAAAAAGAAACCAAATCTTTGGCAATGAAACTTCGAATTGATTCATTTATTAACCGGCTTTCAGCACCAGTTAGATTGTTAAGTTCTCCCAACCTACAGTATTCCCAAACTTTTCATTGAACAAGTTTGAGAGAATTTTACTTTTAATCTTCAGTAATTTACTTTGTTTGATCAATTTTCATTTTCTCACCACCAAATGTCTTATTTTGTATTTTTTATGTAAGGAGAAGTTGAGGATTAACAGTGTAATGGTGATGATACATTCAAACAACCAATGCTGATGACATTTCTTTTAAATTGTTTCTCTAAATTCATTTTTTTTCTTACCTAGTGTTTAATTTCTCTTCTGAAAATTCGAAAATCTGGAAAAGGGATGCCAATGATATTGGCCTTGCATTACTTATCTATACAGTGTATTTTGCCGACACTTTTATATGTACATAAATTTACATACAGCAGTAAGTATTGTAGCCAATCAAATTGCAGTGTTTGTGATTCTGTAGAATAGATTTTTAATATTAAATTTAAAATCTTTTTATAGTAAATATTTCAGTGTGACTGTATCTTTCAGAATTTTTGCAATCTGCATGCAGTTACAATATATGTTCCTTCAGACTCCTTGATCGTTTGTGTAAAACCACTTGTAACTGTTACAATTCTTGTGTCTTCTTAGTCATTAGGTTTTCCACACTACATTGAAGAAGTAAAATCTGTTCTGGTTGAATGCAAAAAACAAGCAGCGGTGAGATTATGTAGGATAATGTTACCGTATTTATTATATACAACTGTATTTGCAATGTGTACTTTAAGTTTAACAGGTTTCTAAGTCAACCTTTACTTTAATGGAAAAAAGATTTATGCGCTTCTCAGTACAAATTTTGTTCTCATTCAAATGACCTTGAAAAAAGTTCTTATTGATGTTGTTTAAAAGTTTGGTGTCTGAAGGCATTACTAGCTATAAAAAATTGATTTGTTGACAACTTTGAGTTGTTGGGTTAAAGGCACGGACACACAGTTCATTTCATGCAACATTGTGTGCAACAATATTTTTTGGAGGTGGACACACTGTGCAACAAAATCATGCAACATTTCTCGTGATAGCATGGTGTACTTACATGTACCCATGCATTTTACAGCAATCAAAACGGCTTCCAACAAGAAATCCATTGAAAAGAAAACTTTTTGCGCACGATGTTACAAAAATATAGCTGGATTCAACTTCAGTCTTGTAGCGTTCAATGCTGCATGCAACAAAACTCATCGGTGGACACACGCTGGAACATTAATTATTTTGTTGCATGCAATGTTGCATTAAAATTAATGTTGCATCGTCTGTCAGCGCCTTAATTAACTGCTTAAACAGACGGTGAAAACAGGGTGTTAACTGCAAAAACAACATAAGTGACCTTTGATGAAGTTCTTATTTCTCCCTGTAGTACCACTATTGTGTCTTTAAAACCCTTGGGAGAATTTAGCTTATCATACAAAGTCACTTCCGTCGTTTTTGCACTATATGTCTGTACCCTTCCATAAAATACAATCTATCTCATAATATATGTAGTATCTATGAGAGAGTTAAGAGCTTCTTCAAAAGTCACTTACAACATTTTTGCACTAGACCTTCTAAATGTTGCAAAATCTGACATTGATTTATGATTAGGTCACATAAAAAAAATCAGTTAGTGCCCACAAAAAATGGCCCACTTAGGAATTTTATTTAGTTTTTATTTGCTTTTATCGGCCATAAAAAAATTGAACTATGAATCATTATTTCATAAATGTTGTAGTTAAGGTTTAAAAGCTTGTTTGACATTCAACATAATATACAGCCACTTTACAGAATTTGTGTTGTCGTAAATGAGTCAATAAACAAAGTTAAATTGAAGCAAAAATAAAGCAGCATGGCAGTACTGAGTCATGGAGGTTTGCTTTAAAAGTAAAATTGGAGGATTTTTTCCCATTCCTCACTATTACGGACATACATAAACTTATGGTCCCGAGGATTTCCGTAATATCAGGAGTTGACTGTACTAGTTCAAGTTCTTTATTTGCCACATTAAAAATAAGAAATACCACAAGGCTCACAATTTTCCTGGCAAGGAAGCTCATTAAAAACCACAAGGCTTATTGACATGAGCTACCTCATTAAAAAACATATATTTAAAGAATCAGTTATTGTGATTAACTAAAAAGCAACTAGCAACGATATAAAACACAAGATTACATTGCAAAAGGCGTGACGAAAAAAACTAGCAAAAAACTAGCAAACTCTAAATTGCTTCCTGGCCAGGCCTAGCTAGTTATGGCAATTTATAGATAGAGAATTTTCAGCTGCCATGGCCCTTTTATATATATATTTTTTTTATTTCCTAAAGATCCATGAAAATATAGTGAAATTATTAAATTTATCACTTTCATGTACACAACTGTTTAAACCGCCTTTATTATAATTACTATTGTGAAATCAATAAAGAAATACAACCAAAAAATGCGTAGATTCAACGAAAACCTATCTATTTTGATGTAGTTGATTAAAGTTCAAAACCACAGTGATTTTTTTAAATTAAAAAAAAATTAAAATCCGGGCCCACACCTGACAAACAACGTACTTTCCCTCACGCTAACAGACATGAAATTGAAGGAGAATCTACTTTATAACTA
>JAOBRB020392124.1:0-10273 GCA_027575285.2 Zoanthus pulchellus | reverse complement strand
GGATTGAAGAGAACAGAGGAAGAATGGATTGAAGAGAACAGAGGAAGAAAGGATTGAAGAGAACAGAGGAAGAATGGATTGAAGAGAACAGAGGAAGAATGGGTTGAAGAGAACAGAGGAAGAAAGGATTGAAGAGGAGAGTGGAAAAAATGATTGGAGAGAGGAGAGGAAGAAATGATTGGAGAGGAGAGGGGAAAAAAGGAATGTAGCGGGAAGGGAGAAGAAAAAGCATTGGAGTGGAAAGGGAAGAAAGCATTGGAGAGGATAGGGTAGGAAAGTATTGGAGAGAAGTAATATATCAAACACGAGAGGCAGTGTTTTATCACATTTCCAAACACCGAGAAGAGAGTTGAAAATATGACGTGCAGCGGAGTATTTTTTAACGAAATTCGAGGGTTTTGGAAATGTGATAAAACACTGTCTCGAGTGTTTGATTTTTCTTCTCAATCGAAACTAAAACTGAAGAGTAAAAGAAGAAATAAAATCGTCAAAATCTATGCTAATTAAGATCACATTTCCAAATCATGGTTACGGTTATGATTTCTTTTGTTTGAACTTGATGAATTATTAACGAGTTTGAGAAGGATAAAAGAAAGGAGGTTAAAAGAGGAGAGGCTAACAATACCTTGATGTTTGCCAGAACAACAGCACTGAAAGCTTCATTGATTTCCCACATGTCAATGTCTTCTTTCTTCAGACCTGTCATTTCCAAAAGCTGAAATATTTCGTGAAAATAATATAATAATAGCAATGGCTTGGCTATTTATGTTGAAACCAATATACGAACTGTCCCACACATCAACACGAAAAAGCAAAGATAAAGCAACTCAGATTGATTAAGTTGATTTGCCCAAGGCTCATGCTGAGCTCCAAAATGAAAAAATTAATGAGTTGTCAAGAACACAAAAAAGATTTTTTAAGGTGCCTCATCAGCAATATTATGTAAAGATAAGAATTTTCGATGACACACTTAGCCTAACCAACATTATTTGAAAAAGTAAAACTGTGTATGTTTGTGTATAACAAAAATAATAAGGCAATAGTAGCGTTGAATCGAAATTAAAAAAGAGAATTGTATTTCAGGGCCCAGTTGTTCAAAAGCCAGTTAGCACTAACCCAGGGTTAAATGGTTAACCCACGATCTTGTTTCCAAACTTACAAGAGGAGATTTTAGCTGTAAATTTGGGATTAAAAACACTTTTCCCAGAAAAACCCAAACAGTCTTCACAAATAACCATTTACCTTTTCTAAAAGAAAAAAACTAGTGTTTGAATTTTTGCTTAACCCAGGGTTAAACTTAACCAGCCGTTGAACAACTGGGCCATGGAGTTTCCAAAAGGGTTTAAGGAATAGAATAAGCCATCTAATCTTTCAGGAATTACCAAAACCTTTCCAGTACAAAAAACACTGTTGAATTATACCATTTTACAAAACTATATTCACATAAGAAGAAAAAAGACATTTACTTGAGAAGACGAAGAACGTACAGTTTACAAAAGAGAAAAATGTGAGCACTATTGCGCAAATCTATAAAATTTAAAACACAGTTTTTCAAGAACTTTTAATGAACGTGATACATACAATTCCTCCCACATATGTGACAAAACGTACTAAAGTTGAGTTAACATCAGCAATGTTTCTTGGGCAAATGTGACTATGACAAATAAAAGTTGTTAGTGTAAGTGCAGAAATTTGTCAATTTCTTCCATGGGAAAGCTATTTGCTGAAAAACTGGCGTTGCTGCTTTTCCTTGCCACAGAAAATTGGCGAAATTGGAAGCAATATCCGTGTAAATTTAAAAGTGACAAAGATTATATTGTAAATGTTGGTGTACTTCAATACAAAATAAAATTTGTGAAATTAAATTTGCTGAAATAAATTGTTTGTATATCTTTTACTAAAAAGAAATTGTTTTCAGTTTAGACATGCATTACCAAGGAGGTACTCTAGATTTTGGGTGGGGTGTACCGCCCTAACCTAAAACCCAAACACTATCCCTGACCTATGAATGTTTAAAATTGGTGTCCTACCCTAGACTAGGGGTGTAACGATAGATCGAACTATTAATTAATCCCGATCTTTGGATTGTGATAGCAATGCATCGATTGTAAAAATCAACTATCGATAACTATCGCGATATTTTACTTTGACTATTGATAGTTCCTTTATAGCATGAATTAAGCCAAAGTAAATAACCTGCCGAATATAAGATAGAATACATGCAGCATGCCAAGTGATCGCCATTTTGGACACATGTATTTCAGTTCGTTACTAATAGTTATAAGGTAGTCATTTCATGTATATGCATGACAAAATGTAATATTACTGACCACAGTTGTTATATTTCTTGAGTTCTGAATTGATTAGTGAAAGTACCAGAAAAGATAAATTCAGCTGCAAACTTTCTTTTTTCGTTTCGTTGGAGTTCTACCAGAATGTATGGAATACTATTGCAATGCTATTGCAACAGTTTTGTAACTATCGTGATACTATTGAAATAGTTTGGACAACTGTTGTGATACTATCGCAATAGTCACCACTACCCTAGACCCTTCAGTCAAAAACAATACCCTACCCTAAATAAACATGGGTTAAAAGCTGCCTAACTGTATCATTTACATTAGTGTGTTTATAGGATTTGCAGGTTGGTTTGTTAATGCCATAGCATTCAACTCGAGTAACACTTTCTTAATAGCCATAGATGTTATCATAACTCTAGATCTCTAAGCACCAGAAACTGTACCCACCAAAAACTGTACCCTATCTCAGAAAATGATATCCCTGACCCATGCCAAATCAGATATCCTATCGCAGACTCTAGAGCTCAAAAACATTACCCTATCGGGTGCAACAAACTTATATACCTCATACGGGCAAGTACTCCCCCCCCCACCCCCCAGCCCCAGGCCACAGCTAAATTTAATTGAATCAAAATTTGCTAAAGAAACATTGGTCGAGGTAAACTTCCCTTTTAGGTAATGCTAACCTTTGGCATAGCAGCAGCTGGTGCAATGGGGAAATCAATTGGCTCCACAGCGGCATCAGCAAAGCCTGAAACAAATTAAAAACATATTGCTAAATTCTCCTACGTTTTATACCTTGTATAAAAGCGGCTAAGGAGAAATTTGCTTTTCATCTTTTACAAAATATTTTACAGAATGAAACCTTTAATTTTTATTCCGAAATGTTTGATGTCTTATGAGTTATATAAAGAAAACTATGATGGAACAAAACATCAGAAAAAAAATGATGAAGGAAAGGAAGCAGCAATTCACATAATTCTTGGTCGAGGGCAAAGGGTTTGTGCAGACCACAGGAAATACATGGAAGATAAAACAACGTTCTGTGGCAAGCAGTCAATGTGAGTGTTCTGTTCCAGTGATTTCCTCCGGTATATCTGATCTGTTATTTTACATTTGACGTCACAGACAAGAAAGCAGCAATGATAGTTACCAATCTTTTCATCGCGTGATCAATGAAAGACCTTCATTGCGAATTAATTACACAATAATTACACAATCAAATACGATTTTTTTTTCAATCAATATTCGATGGATAAAAACATTTAATTATTATTGTACATACAGAGACCCACTACATGATACAATTTTTGACAAGTAGTTAAATTAAATATTTACGAAAGCTTTAAATCAATATTTATACACTTATCCAAACATTCTTTGTGGAAAGCGAGTTTGTTTATTACTTTTCTTACTTACACATATTACTTCATTGAGTCAAAAAAGAATGTTCAGCAAGTAAACATGATGAGTTCAATCTGGCTAGGAACTCCCATGCCAAGATCTTGCCTGGTTTAATATAGCATTTCTCCCTTCTCAAGTGACCTACAGGATTAGGACACTCGTACACTAGAAATGCAAAGCTGTCTTTGATTCTTATTTACTAATGATAGATCTACTTGAACAGAACATCATACACAAAACATAAATTGTCACCGAATGGAACCTTTTTCTTGTACACAATTTCATGCAGTACAGTTACTCTCAAGAGAAAATAATCATTGTAGGACATTCGAATTTGAGAAAACAATTTCAAGTAACACAAAAAGTACAAGCTAAGGAATAAATGAAAGTAACTATGGTGAAATGAGTAGAGCGTGGAGTAAAAAGGAGTCGAAACAATTGGAAGAGAAAAGAGGAGAACGAAGTGAAAGATATATGATGGCAAGAGAAAACGAAAATGGAGAAGTTTAGTGGAAAGGTAATCATAAGAGATTTGGAAGTGAAAGAGAGGAAAAAAAGATTGGAGAGAAGAGAAAAAAATTTGGAGTGGAGACTAGAAAAATGTTGGGTTACCTGCAGGATATGGAAAATCGTACCCTAGAAATGCAAAACTATCTTGATTGTTATTTCCCATAGATCGACATGCCCATAACCTCACACACAAAATATACATGTACATTCTTTAGAATGCAATGAATGGCAACACTTTCTTGTACTCTATTCTAAGTCGTAGTTGTTATTGTTGTACAACATTTACGGACCTAGTGAGGTTCCAAGGAGTAAAGACTATAGGACTCAAGGTCCCTGTTTAGCCTAATTGGTAAGGCGCCAGTCTATTATTCGATTCCCGGCCAGCCCAACACTCAGGGTCTTAAAATAATTGAGGAGAAAGTGCTGCCTTTGCTCCAACATCTGCAAATGGTTAGACTTTCGCGTCTTCTCAGATAAGGACGTTAAACCATAGGCTTAGGAGTAAGATCCTTGTAAGAGACCTCGAGTTCTATTATCTCTACACCTTGGAACCTCACCAAGTTCCTAAGTGTTCATAAGAACAAGGATCTTACTCCCGAGGACCTAAGATTTAACGTCCTTATCCGAGAAGACGTGAAAGTCTAACCATTTGCAGATATTAGAGCAAAGGCAGCACTTTCTCCTCAATTCTTTTAAGACCCTGAGTGTTGGTCCGGCTGGGAATCGAACCTGAGCCTCCTGCACATAGACTGGCACCTTACCAGCTAGGCTAACCAGGGACCTCGAGTCCTATTATCTTTACTCCTTGGAACCTCACTAGGTCCCTAAAGGTTGTACAACAACAACAACTACGACTTAGAACAGAGTACAAGAAAGTGTTGCCATTCATTGCATTCTAAAGAATGTACATGTATATTTTGTGTGTGAGGTTATGGAAAAATTACTTCACAATTCAGAGCAAAACTAGTATGTTCGACAGTCAACTCGTTTAAGATTCCAGTCAAAGACTAATGTGTTCTCCGTACCAACACAACTGGACAAACATTTATGAGAATTCGTGACAAGATAAGTGACAACATGAAACAGTAGAAGATTTGCATTTGCTTTAATTCTCACAAAACAGGTTATGAAGGCTGGAAGAACAGGTTTTAGTTTTTTTATAGAATTTTTTTTGCCTGATCAAAGAGAAAGACGATATGTGAAACGCATATGAATGCTTTCAATTTTTTTCTCGTGAAACTGTATAGTGCCACTACTTGCAGGCAGCCAACCATGCATATTTGTAACTTTCATTGTTCACAGGGCTAAGAAAACATACTAGTTGACCAATCAAAACGCATGTACTATCCAAATTATTTTGTAGTATTATGAAAACAAACTTAAAGACCAATCAAAACGCATGTACTATCCAAATTATTTTATATTGTGTCATAACTAGGAATTACAGTAACAATATTAAATATTAGTATGCAGTACACACTTCACTTTCAGCTGACCCCATAACAGGATAGAACTGGTTTAGCCTGGCTAAAACAGGTTTTATTTTGGTGCAGGAAATTTCTAATTAACCAGTAAGAAATGGTTTTGACTGGCTAAAAACTGGTTCTTGATCAGTGAATTGCAAGATGGAACTGGTAAATGTTACTTTGAGAGAGCGAAAAACGGGGGGATTTTTAACAGTAGCAATTGTCATACAGAATTTTATACAAATACGAGAAAGTTCAATTACAGTTCAGTGCTTCTCCAATGGCGAATCAGGAGTCAAAATAAAGGAAATGAAAGACAATGTAAAAGGGAAAGTGAGTGACTCACCAACAATGCTAGCTAATGGTTTTACTCCAAGTTTTTCCGAGACTTCCTTCGACATTAACACCATAGCGGCTGCACCGTCATTAAGTGTGCTTGAGTTGGCTGCTGTTACTGATCCTATAGTATTAAATTTTGTGACAATTTGTACTTAAAAGAGACAACGAGATTTTAAAGAGTCAGTCAAATGCTAAATATATACTTTAATTTATGTAAGTTATAAATGGAGTGCTGCACTAGAGTTTTTACAGAAACAATCTTAGAAATGGGTAACTTTTATATCGTAAGACCATTAATCATTCATTCTGGTGAAAGACTAAAATCTGAAAGATCAGTTTATATGATTCTTTTGTTGCAAAACCTATCCATTTGTAAAAAAAACTGCTAATTTAGTCTTGTAGGTGAGTGCCAACTGAATAATTTTATTATTCAGGGACAATGTGGCGGTCCAAAAGGTGGGGCAAGCACCCCCCCTGCCCCTTCCCGTCCACTGCCACTGTTATTGGCAGTAACTAGGATGTAAGCAATGTTAGTGGTTTAATGGTTGATTTAGTGGTATTTAATAGTTCATTCTCAATTGCATAAGATCTTAGAAAAGTTGTTACCTGACAAACTGCTCAAAGTGATATTCCTGGGTTTAAACTTTATAATTACTGATGAAACTTTTGGAGTTTTTTCCTGTACTTTACGGGAGAAACTTATTACTTACATTTCGATGTGTTCGTTTTTTGTCAGAGCATCTGCTCCAAAAGTGAAGACCTAAAATATAATTGCCTAGAGAAACAGCCAAGCATAGACGCGACACTGGCAAGGAGCCAGCAAATTACCATTTATTATAGAGCCATACAACAGTTCTATACCCAGCCACAAAACATCTTGAGTGATCCATATAGATGTACTGTAAGTAATGTAAAATTTTGTAATGTAATGCCAAAGAGATCTTTTTTCTTTGAATTGATCAATCAAGGTTTATTAACATAGTGACGTATTAAATGCAGCATGGTGAACAAACAGCAGCAAGTAATTGAATTCATTTTATCACCAACATTTTAAGCAAGAATGCTGTTAAAGATAAACATTTCAATATTCAAAACAAAGTGTTAAGATAAAAGTTTGCAAGTTCGTATACATCAGGTTTCTACACATAAAGCACACACTTTATTTATTTTTGTTTCCAAATACAACTTAGTCAAACGAGAGCACCAGTTCTCAGAGCTTGCACAGCTCACTTATGTCATCCAGAAGCTTTTTGTCTTGCTCGATGGCACTTAGCGATAGCTGCTACTAGTCTAACCTTTCAGTCCCAGTTGTTTTGTTAAATTCTCCCAACTTGGACAAATACTTTTCAGTGACAATGTTTGAGAGAATTTTAAATTTAATCTTTAACCGCTTGCTTTGTTTGATCAATTCTCATTGTCTCATTACCAATTGTTTTATATTATACGAGTTATATAAGGAGAAGTTGGGTGGTGATATCTACTGGGATTGAAAGGGTTAAAGTTAAAAAAGACTGGAATAATGCCTTGTAGCTTTATATCAAAGCACTTGCATTATATGTAACTACTTTTTTGAATAAGAACACAAGAGAAACCAGCCACATTCTGGGAAGAGTTTCACCTTCTCTGAACTAACCTCCCTGTTTTCTGAAAGCTGGCTTTAAACTTGGAAACTTGTCAAACTTTGCTTTTTTAAACTCTTCATCTTCAGATACTGTGATATCACCTGCGTGAAATAAAGTTCAACTCAATAATGTTGAAAATAAAAATCTAGGTAAAAGATGACAAAGAAGTAGTGTAAGACCGCCATCTGGTTAGCCCAGTTGGTAAGGTGCCAGTCTATCATGCGGGAGGTTTCGAGTTCGAATCCCAGCCGGACCAACACTCAGGCTCTTAAAATAATTGAGGAGAGAGTGCTGCCTTTGCTACTAACATCTGCAAATGGTTAGACTTTCGTGTCTTCTCGGATAAGGACATTAAACTGTAGGTCCCGCGTCTCCAATTAGTTTATAAAAAGCTAAAGAAATAGACACGTTAATAATTCATGTATGACTGTGAAGTGAAAAATGTTTTTGGTTTTCTGAAAACATTGTGATAAGAAAAACAAACATGCAGAATTTCAAAGTTAAAAATAAATTGCAGAGATGCTACGCATCTGGAAAGATTTGAGTTCTGTTTGCTTTAGAGTACAGTGAATGTGTGACAAACTAATTAAAAATCATACTTTAAAATTCAACAAAAAAAATAGTTTAACCTAAGAATATGGTTTCTTAATAAAGATTTCGTGCAGTAAATCAGAGACAAGATATGAGCAAATCTGGCTATTTTCTCACAAATCGCTTTTGTAGTTTAAAAACAAAAATATACATCACAGAAACAAAAAACTTGATACCTTGAATGCATAATGAGCTAGTAAGTCATAAGCTCAAAACCTATAAATTTAGGCAGCTACAGTAGAATATCTTAAAGGCATTTCATTCTGAGTCTTTGAAACTTTTCGAGTTTAATACTTTTGAACTGGCCTCTTTAGAAATGCAAAGACATTTTTTATTTCATACCTTTTCTACTGGAGACAGTTATGGGAACAACTTCATCATTGAACTTGCCCTCCTGCAAAGTACATTTGATAAATTCAGAAGAAAGAAAAAGTTAACAATAAAAGAGATGCTAGCTTTTCATTAAATACAGATTAACTATAAAAAATTAACATAAAATTTTAACACAAACTGCACAATCTAAAACAAATTACCAATAAGCCAAAGGGCAAACATTGAATTTTATTTACTCAAACCATGAGTAATCTGTTAATTTAGAATCAAATAAACGATTTTAAATGGGCACAGTTGGATTGTTGAAAAAATGGTTTAATTTTACCAAGAATTATAGCTACAGCATTGAAAAGAAAACATTTCAAAAATACGACTTTTATAACTTTCAGTTCAGGGCCCAGTTGTTCAAAAACCGACTAGCACTAATCCAGGGTTAAATGAATAACCTAAGATCTTGTTTCCAATCTTACAAGAAGAGATTTTAGCGGTAATTTTTGGATTAACAAAACTTTTCCTAGAAAAATCCTAACAGTCATTACAAATAACCATTTACCTTTTCTTAAAGAAGAAATTCTTGCTTGAATTTTTGCTTAACTCAGGGTTGAACTTAACCAGCCTTTGAACAACTGGGCCCAGGTTTTCTTAGGAAAAAACTATATTTGATAACCCCAAACATACATAATAGTAACTGAACTGAGTGGAGTGCAATTTAGTTCAAAATCAAATGAGTGATTCAAAATCGCACAACCGCGTAGCGGGAGTGTGTTTTGTAATCGCAAGTTTGATTTTGAACTAAAACTGCACAACACGAAGTTCAATTGCCACTTAATTATATCCATTTTGAAATCTAACATTTTGTACAGTAAAAAATTATTATAAATTGTAAAAATACTGTTTACAACTGGAAAAGTTACAATTTCTCCATTTTGCCTGAAACTTGCCAGAGCTGACCCTCACATTTTGCCTTTTGATTCTGTTACCTGATTGGTCATTTTTTTAGTTTTCTACTGGTGCGATTTAGAGTTCAAAATGACCCAATTTAGGCTGAAATCAAGCTACTAAGAACCATGAATCAGATTGCAGGATTCACTAGTGATTTCAAAATGGATACAATTAACCCTTTGACTCCTAAAAGGGCCTAAACTGCCCGCATGATATGGTACTGAGTTAAAGAACTCAATCTTTCTTAAAGAAGAAAACCTGTTTCGACTTTGGTTTTAAATCAAACTTTAGTAGTTTCTTTAAGTTTGGAAAGCCAGTGATGCAAGAATAAACAATCATTTCTGCAGAAAGTCCTTAGTTGAAGTGCAAAAATTGAAAAAAATACCGTTTTGCGTCGTTTTTGAAACAGGAAAATCAACGATGTTTGGCCTTGGATTTTTTGATTAAATTTTCTGTCCCAGCAACCCAAACAGCTTTCACAACAAAATTCAGACCTAGTACTGAGATATAGTGCAATTTTTTAGCATTTTTCCAGTTTACGGATCAAGCTACAGCCAATTCTTTGTGCCAATCTTGCCCCAACGTGTTTCCTGCCATTTGCACAACCCAAATGCAATCTGGGATACCCCAAAAATTTTGAAAAGGACAGACAGCATTTCCTCCAGTAATCATTTTTTTATTAAGTCTAGAGCCTCCATGGAGTTCTGCCAAAATTTTATGCTTAGAGTGTTCTTCAGTCGTCAAAACTTCCAAAAAATGCATTGGC
>JAOBRB020392013.1:0-10273 GCA_027575285.2 Zoanthus pulchellus | reverse complement strand
TTTTTTTGGGATTGTCTTCTACGCATTTAAGAGATAGCAAAACCGAAGAAACCCTGTAAGCCATATAGGCACTTTAATGGTTGTATCGAAATGAGGATGGTAGCTGACATCGCATCTGTCACGGTAGTTCAGTAGTAAGGATGGCGGACTATAGAGCGATTGGCCTACAACAGTGAGGGGTTGAATCCTGCCGTGGACATCTCAGATATAACATTTGTACAAGAAAAAAAAACAATAGAAAATTTAGTAGATAGATAGTAAGGTAGAGAGGAAAAAGGGAACTGGTGGGTAAGAATGGAAGATGCAGAAGAAGAATTACTAAATGTCCCGCCATAAATCCAAGCCCCAGTTTTTAAAAAGATTCCCCAGAAGTACAAATCCCTTTTAAAGACAGTAGAAAATATTCTCGGTTGAAAGAAACAACCTGAAACATAAAAGGTATGTTCACACTAGAGACGCAAATGGAAACGCAGACGCAAGCGTAAGGACATTCGCACCAGCGACGCAAGTGATGCAAACTACGCAGTCGTCTGTGTCAGCGTTTGCGTCATCCCCATTCACACTTGGAAATTTGTGAAGCAAGAGCAAACGCAAGCGCAAGGTGTACGCAACAAAAAGGAAACTTTCCGTGATTGATTTTGATTTATTGCGCGAAGTAAAATGGTTTATTCTTTTTTCAAACGTTCAGCATTAAAAGTTTAACAATGCGATTCTCGTTTTTTTTTTTTACTTTATTGACCTGAGTGGCTGTACCTTTTTCTCTCTATCTTTCTATTTATTAAAATTATTAAAAATCTACTCTTCGTTATAGCTATAATATTAACTTCCTCAGTCTATGCGTCGATGCTTCCAAAACCATATAACTTATGGTCTTAGTTTATTTTTAAGTCTAATTTTAAAAACGCCAACAACTGGAGCAAGTATTTGTACCAGTGCATGCCTTAACCTTAGGGAAGGTTGTTAGGGGGATGGGGGCTGGACGATTTTTAAAAATAGAATATACACGAAACCTTAAAAGAAGAAAAAAGATATCGTGTCGCACACAATCGAGAAAAATTCATACTAGAAAAGCTCCCAAACAAAAGGATTCAAATATTTTGAAAAAAAAGTCTAGCTTGTTCTCCTAAGCTAAAAAATATTTTTTGCATTTGCGTGGACTATTCATCGAATTTCCTTTCTCCAAAAATCAAATGGTCCTCCTTCGGTCTTGATTAAAACTTGTTTGAGCATTAACATGACTTTAGAAGCTGTACTTGTATTTTGATGGACATCATCACAACCTTTTGTTGGTATTATAAATCTAATTCAATTTTTGGAGGTTGTGTAATGTGGAGGCCTTGTGAATGCGCTTTGGCTGCCAATGCGGCGTTAACGTTCTCGCAAAGTTTTCATCTTGAAACGCGGGAAAACATCGCGCGCGCCCTTGTATTGGCGCGAAATATGTGACGGATACATCGAGTAAAAAATAAGGAAGCACAAAATGACTTATTTTCTCGTTGCTTTTATAATTTGTTTGTTCCCGATTAGCCTTACTTGGAACTCAGAGTTTTACAAGAATAGCAACGAACCTCAACTTGTACTTTTTACGGATAAAAACAGTTTTGATTTTCACAATAGACTTTACTTGGAAGAAGATAACATGACAATTTTGTGTCAATTCAGAAATCCTCAAAACGACACTGCTTGTAACCGCAATGAGCTTGTGAAACACTACATCTCAGTAGGAATGGCACCGACTATTGTTTTCAGCAACTCTACATGGTCAACACATATAATGGCATTTGTTCCGTTGGTGGATGGGGAAAATTTCTACTGGCAGCTAAATGTGTCAAAGACAATCTTTTTGCAAAACTGGCAAAATACGTCGCTTCTAAATTACGAACCCTTGGACTTTATGGTCGAGTTAGGGGTAGGCCTAGATTTACTCAGAACTCGAGGATCGCTTGTTATTAAAGAAAATGAGCCTTTGTTGTCTGTACAGCTAGGTGATGAACTGCCAAGACTATCAACAGTGTTCAATCCAATAAAACTGACTTTGCGGCATTCTCATTGCTCTCCCAATGTCGCAGTTCTACATCCAGCATTTAATGTGACTTTACAGCCATTCTCTGGTAAGTTTTGTACTTAGAAATGTTGTTTTTTGTTTATTTTAAAATGAAATTATCTTTAAAGTTTAGTTCAATAACAAAACATGAATTTAACTTCAAACGTAATTAAACGGCGAAGAAAATTACTCGAAATCTATTTACAAACTGATTTAAGAGAAAGACACAAATGAAAACATTTTTTTAGACTTGAAATATTAATAAAGAATCTTTTCAATGTAGAACAGTTTTAGCTGGAAAGAGAAAGACACAAATGGAGACATTTTTTTCAGACTGGAAATATTAATAAAAAATCTTTTCAAAGTACAACAGTTGTAGATGGGTAAAACAACTTTAGAACAAGCACAAGCGATCTTCACGAGCTTAATATCAAGACTTGAGCTGAGATACTTCGATTATCCTAACTTGACATCCAGGGGCTTTCTCCGGGTACGCCGGTTTTCTCTCTCTGCAATTCGACTTTAACGCCATGATCAGAGCCATCGAGAGATTATAAAAACATTAAAAGGCTTAGCCTGTGGCAAGGAAAAATGGGGAATCACTTCCTTCGCTGAATTCGCATTAAATTATTTATTTGTTTATTTTGTCTTAGGCTTAGCAAAGCAAACCTGCGTGACAAAGTTTAAGGGAATTTAAGGACGGGAGCAATGACGACGAAAATTATGAAAAATATTGTTTCTCGCTATAGTTTTTCCTGTTTAGGTCATTGATAGAATTTCCCTTTAGACTTTGGATAAGATTCTCAAACATTAAAGGTAAAAGGTTCAATGTCAAAGGCGAACAAGGATTGACAAACTCTGTTTGACGTTCTTGTCCATGGAACCCAAAAAGTGGGCTTTTCGGGGCGTACCACTGAAGACAACGGTGCAAGTAGCAAGTCAAGTTGCTGCATTCCAACGTGCAACGATTAAGGCTATTGTTTCTTGCCGTTCCGCGTAGACGCTGTTGTCCTAGAATCTTAAAGACCCTAATAATCAACATGGAAAATGGTAAATACCTTACATAAAGTTTTAGGGAGAGTTTTCAAGAAAAATCGGAAAGATTTTTCTATATCAGTTGTTCATTTACTGATTTAGTTGTTTGGTGCTTTCTTTCTGGTGCACCAAGGAACTGTATGACACTCATTTTGTCCTCTCAACAAAAACAGAAAAACAAAAGTTGCTATATCAATGAAATCAATTCTTAGCTTTACATGATTATTTTTAAATAATTTATTTCACGATGAGAGCCACCCGACTTGAAGTTTTATAATCATAATAATAAAATTTATATTATCGATTTATTATAAAAAAGGACTTGTATTTGGAAAAGAACCTCAACAAACTTTGTTTTCAAGGATAAAATGAAAGACTCAAAGAGACCATTTTTAGTACTACGAAAATTCTAAACTTGAAATTTAGAAAATATTTTGTCTTAGAAAAAATTAACTAGCTTACTTAATTATACTTTACAGGATGTTATTTAGGAATCACAAGCGCGGCTTTTGCACCGGGAACTACCAAATGGTTTAATCTTCTTCACTTGTCTGCTGCTTTCCCGGACCAAAACTCGATCTGCACGGAAGCAACATTTTCATCCTGTGAAACAATTGAAATCTGGGACTTCATTGTCCCTGATAACTATATTCTCATTTTGACATCGAAAGGCATCATCAGATCGGAAGATATTGCATCAAAAGCAAGAACATTTCCAAACTCCAAGGTTAGTCATTTTCCTAATTTCATGCCGCAAACCAACAACACTTTTTTTATGAGAACCGTTTTTATAAGAACATGAGGCTGAAAATCACCAAAAATGTAAGAACATGTTAAAAACATGCTGAGGCTGAGAAAAGGTGATGAACATATATTTATGCTGAAATAATTCATGCAGTGAACATTGCTGAAAAAGTTGCTTATGCTTCTTGACTAAAGTTTGCAGATAACAATTTTACATCATGTTTTCCATTTACCAAAGTGCAGTTCCCTGGTATAGTACAAAACTATTCTATTATTTATGTTGTCTAAAATCAGTATATAAAGATATACGGAAAATATTTAAAAACGTTCAGCCTCAGTCGAAAAATTCGACGTTCTTATAAAAAAAAGAGTTTAGTTTTTGTTCGACTATTAGCCTTTAGTCTTTAAGACCGATACACACGAGGGAGCTTGCTCCTGCAACACGCTCCCGCAACAGATTTGCTCCTAGAGCAAGCTCCCTCATATTTAACCAGTTTGATTCAATGGGGCAAAACCCGGGAGCAAAAATTTGTCGCGCAACAATTTTTTTTGGTACAGACGAGGGAGCTTTGCTCCGGGAGCATGTTGCAGGAGCGTGTTGCAGGAGCAAGCTCCCTCGGGTGTTCCGGCCTTTACACTTTAATGAAAGTCATACTGAAATTCTTTTCCATATGATTCAGACTTTGACTTGGTTCCATACTAACATAGTTAAGCAGCTGCTCAGTCTATTCATTATTTTTAAACTAGTTTTTTATTATAGAATGCGATTGCGAGTACTCTATTTAACAAAAAGATTCCATGTTGCCGTGCGTCTGTTCAGTAATAGATCACAGATGACGTCAAAATGTGGTAAGAACGCGAGCGCGTCATTTGTTATCTATACAAAATGGAGCAAACTGATTGGTGCCTGGGTGCAGTAACAAATTGTGATTGGCTAAGGAAATCACGCCATTTTGAATTTTTTCCCCTTCGGCTGATGACGTCAATCTAATAGATCATAGGCAAAACCCAATCAAAATCCGTGAATGTCTTGGGTTATTATATAATTTGGTATATCTTATAGATAGGAACTTGCGCGCGCTCTGATTGGTCAAAAATCTATGCTTTAATTAAGCATTAGAGAACAACTTTCTATGACTTTATTGACCAAATAGAGCACGTGTGATGTTGGGAAAGACACGAGAACGTTGTAAAATTACGAGCCGTAGTGCAAAACAAGCAAGGGAAAAGCATGACTTTATCGGTGTGAATAAAGCATAGGTTTGAACCAATCAGCGTGGGATATATCGTAGTTATAATTAACAAATAAAGAAAAAACACGATGGGCATTTGATAACACGAGGGAAATAACAGAGTTGATAATATAGAGAGCACCCTACTCGCTCTCTGATTGGTCGAAAATCGAGTGTTTTATTGTATTTCGCAACCGGCCTTCCCCTTTCCCCTTTCCCCAAATTGTGTTTGGGTTCTCTGCAAAGCAGCAGAAAGTTTAGAAAACAAGAAGAAGCGAAAACTGTAGTGAGCTGGCGTTTTGTCAAGTACTCGGAGGACGAGCTCAACATTGATGGTGCCGAATCACAATACGATAAGAAATTAAAAATTTTAATCTAAAAGTTATTTATTATAATTCTCTGTACATTTGCAACATTACAATTAAAAAACATGTCAGAAACCTACACTGACAGCAACGCAGAGAGCATCGAGCAATTAATACAACAGCAATACGAAACCTTCTTCAATTCAACTTCACCAGTGTTCGGGTGTCTTGTTCAAGGCGTGTTCCTCGTCGCAAAGCACTGCAAACCCATCGTTACAGGATAAATATCTTGTCACTCCATTAGAACCACTCAAAGTGTCGGTTGTTCCTGCAGCAAATAATTAAGCCAACTACACAGCAGTTCCAGCAGCAACAACTAGCTTCAGCAAAATTCACCATTTCAGATCCTTTGATGTGGCGGAATATTTAACTCTTGCCAAATTCAAAACGTTCATGTTTTTCGTAAACAAAGAAAATGGTCGTTAGTTCAGTTCAGAATTGCTTTGTTTCAACTTCAATTAATCTGGTTTTGTATACTTTTCCAAAAGCTTTTAAAGTATTTACAACAAGAAACACGTTTCTCATGCACCCAATTTTCACTGAGTGCCATCGGAAGTTTTTCGCTGACGCGATGGCCATTTGACAGATTGCATGACTGTTGAGGACTGGAGTGGCCAATCAAATTGATAGATTTAGCGTGCTATGCAATTAGAGTTTTGTTGGCGTTTGCATGTAGTACTTTAGTGGTATTTTAAAAGTTGACTTAGTTTGTCGATCTGTGTGCTTTGCTGTTTCTACTAGCGGAGTGTAAAATCTTTATCATAAATCAAATAAAGAAACCTAAGCCGTTTATAAGATAGTGATTAAAACCTGCTGCTCGTGTTATCCACATTTCCCCTCAATGTTCGTCGTGTTTTATCACAGTCTAATACACGGCTTAGGCTTCTTTATTTGTTAAATAAAACATACTTATAGAAAAAGCGTGCTTTATTGTTTTTCGCTACTCGCTGAGTGTAAAATTTATATTATAAAGCAAATGAAAAAGCCTTAGCCATGTATTGTACTGAGATTAAAAAAAAGAAGCACGAGCCGCAGGCGTGCCCATTGTGTTTTATCAAAGTCACGGCTTAGGCTTCTTCATTTGTTGAACAAAACATAGAAAAAGCGTGTTTTATTGTTTTTCGCTACTCGCGGAGTGTCAAATCTATATCATAAAGTAAATAAAGAAGACTACGCTGTGTATTAGACACTTATTATAATATAGCTACGATACTAACGCGCGCTCTGATTTTGGTTCAAATCTATGCTTTATTACACCGATAAAGTCATGGTTTTCCCTTGCCTGTTTTGCCGCTTGTTTTGCTACATCGTAAAAGCATTAGAGCACACCTTTCTATGACTTTTGGGCGAAATAGAGCACTTGTGACGTTTTGAGAGACTCTCTAAACGTTGTAAAAACACTCGCCTGCGGCTCGTAATTTTACAACGTTCTCATTTCTTTCCCTGCATCGCGCGTGCTCTATTTCGCCGATAAAGTCATAGAAAGTTTTGCCGTAATGCTTAGTTAAAACACCCGAACATTTGAGAACACGAGGGAAATGTAGAAAACATAAGCCGCAGGCGTGTCCTTCGTGTTTTATCACAGTTTATAAAATAAAGTTGATATAACGGGCTCTCTGATTGGCTGTACAGCGTTGTTTTAATTCTCAATAAAACCACTCTCCTACGGCTCGTTTTTCTCTCAGCACTTCCTTCAAGCACATAGAATTCACGCGTGGCTCTATAACTGAACAAAGCGCGCGGTTCGTTTTCTATTTCTATACTAATACACTATTTAGGCTTGTTAAATAGTGACAATACTGTTGAATGTTGACTGTTCTATTTTAAGAATTCCATGTGTTTAAAAATCGGAGAAAAAAAAGTGTTAGAAAGAATGCGCTAAGATTATTTTTCATTTACCTGGCCGAGAAAAACACTTTTACGTATTATATATACACTTTTTCATTCTTTCACGATAGCATTCTCCCTTCTTTTTCAGGAGTATCGAAGTTATCACACTTTGTAGCATGTGTTCTGAAATGATTTACATTCACGCTTATTTTTTTAGAACAACTTTATATGAACAACGATAAGGCTCAAATTGCCCAAAATTTAAGAACACTGATTTTAAAAAACAATCTCTTGTTGAGGTTCCGAATATCTATGAAAATGTTTTACCTAGCTAGAGGCCTCACTCGTAAATTAATTTAGCAACACTATATAAAACACAAAAACTCACACGGTGTAATTGTATCACATTTATTATAACCGTGTGCGAGATGCATTGTTTTGCAACGCCTTGGTTGTTTCTATCATGTTTTTTTTTTTCAATTCGAGCTGCTAGAAGAAAAACCGAATAGAATTAAGAACGATCAGAGACTGAATTCGTAAAAAAATTAAGAACAATGAACTTTGGAAAATGTTTCTGGTTTTTATAGAAAAGAGTGTGTATTGATTGTGACATCCTTGAATCGACTTTTGATATTTATATACGTTTAAACCAATTGGACCAGATTGTTTTCCTTTGACCAACAATTTTCATTTGAGAGAAAATGAAATGGTGATTTGACTCTATTGTTTAAGATCAAATTTTTTCCTTTGCCATGAAAACTGACTTTTTTTAAAGATGTTTTTTATAATGCTTCCAGTGCAGATAAATTGCTATTTTCTCCATTTTGTCAATAAAAATGAAGTAAATATATGTAGCTATAGTATCTTCTCAAAATGCTGGGTGATAATTATGACTAAGAACTGAATTTGAGACTGTTGTAATGCTTCAGCGATTTCATCATGAGGAGAAATAGAATCAAAACGATCCAGTTTAATATTAGTCTCCTTCGCGGCCGTTATTAACGGCCAGTTTACCTTAAGATTTTCTCAAAAACATTATTTTGTTTTGCACGCACCCAAACGTCTGCTTTTTCAGTTTCACACAGTTGCTAAATCAGCCTTTTCTTCACGACAACTATGATAATAACAATGAAGAATGTAGAGTACCTGCAGCAAATTTGCATGCAGAAATTTGAAAATACTCAATATAACAGAACTTTATGAGGCAAGCTGATTTTGCTAAATTGTAATTTGAACACAGTAATGGTAAGATTAACTTAAATCCCATTTGTTCATTGGCCTTCACGTTGATGTTGCAAATATTGGTCAAGTATTCTTTTAGGATAATTATTAATGATTCCTTGAGTATCAAGTATAACCATTTAAGATGTTGTTAATTTTGTTTTAGCTCTAAGTTACCACCTAATAAACACAGTTGCAGGACTGTTAATACAAACTAACATATTGAAAAGATAGTTACATACTACATAGATGAATTTCAAACTGCCTGAATGATGAAATAAGAATTTATCGGAATGTCAGCAGCGAGATAATATGTACATAGGCAGTCAAGCCAAGCTTAAGACAGAGTTTGCCCTTAAGCCAAAGATAAATTGATCCTTGAAAATACATGAAGAGCAGAAAGCACATTCTCTTTTCCAATATAAGATGTTTAAGCAATATAATTTATGACTATACAACCTGTATCGTTGATTTGTACTCTTTGGTAAACAGATTGCAAGGATAGTTTGTTGTGGTTCAATCTAGTTTATGGAGAGCTTCTATCTAATTTAATGTTTTTCTTTTACGGAGTTTTTCTGTTTTGTTAGGTTGCGTTCTACCTTGTTTCTTCAATTCCTCCCGCCATTGAAACAGGCTTCAAAGAAGGCTCTTTGACACAGGATGACGTAAAGTTTCATTTTATTCAGGATTGTTTTTGTGGCAAAAAAATAAGAAATTCGACTGCGTATTTGGTTTTCCGTTTTGGACTGGGTGTTTCAGAAGGAAGTATGGTTTTGGCGGCGACAACTCCGTTTGAAGACTGGAATGAAGTTAACCTTAAACAGCGGGCTAACCTAAAAGACATTGACAACTTTGTAGTTCATGCAATCGCTAACGACTTTGAACGGCAACATGTTCTAGTATTGATGAAGAACATAGAAGAGGTGGGTTATATCACAAGCATTGTAAATATAGTGTAAGGTAATACGCAATGTTTTATAAGGAAGTCTTATTTTTGGGCCGAGGATGAAGGTTCTTAACTATTTTGGGATTTTTAGCATCAAACTTCTTAAAATGTTGTTAAAAATGTAACCATGATACTTTTACGAATAAAAATCAAAATGGTGCGTACGATATTTAGGCCCGGCAAATTTTACTTTAGTTTTAGTTTATGAAACAAAAGTTAGTCACTGGATGATGTATATAGCATATGGCAGAATTGTCTGACATATCCGGGGTATTAGAAGCCTTCATGAATACATTAGTTGTTGATTTGGAGAGTTGTGAATACTAAAATACAAAGGAATCCTAAGCAAATCGCAAAACTAATACTTTTTAATCGAAAATATCTGCCCATAGAAAACCTATGTAAGCGTCGTAAGAGTCCGTTATTCTCAAGGAAGCAATGAATTTATTCTTATTTATTTTTTCACCTCCATTAGATGATTTTTAAAGTGGTCATTTTTTAATTGAAATTTGTCTAGATCAACAAATTTTAGAGTGAAATGTGCATCACTCATAACTTTTACTATGTTTGTTTCACTCTGTCACGTCTGTTTTGTACTTCGTAAGTAGCCAGTTCAAAAGTTTACGCATTAACCATTATCGGGACAGCATTTTCGATGTATGAGTTGATTATTTTGAATGGTCATTTTCTGTTCAAAGTTTCAGTGTCTTATAGATTTCAAATTTGGCGCCATTTTATGCATAATTAGAATCTACAGAAAGCACGAAGCTCCGCCTCTACTAAAAAGGTCTATTGAATTTAAACTTCACACTTCTCCCGCGGTCTTAATTGAAGTTTAAAGTAAATGCTAAATGTG
>JAOBRB020391902.1:0-10274 GCA_027575285.2 Zoanthus pulchellus | reverse complement strand
TTGGTTAATTCGAAATGTACTCTCTCGAAAAGCTGAAATTCTAGTGCCACTTTATAAGGCTTTTGTTAGACCTCACTATTTATAGATATTTATTAGTATTATTATTATTATTAATTAGACTTTTTATCAAGTGAGATGCCCAGGGTGGCATAATAAAGTTTATCTTATCTTATCTTATCGAACGCACTTCACTAATCTATGATTACTGCTAGTTGTTATTTAATACTATTACAGCAGTTGTATTTTTTTAATACTAAGAAGGTCGATTTGAAAATTTAAGCAGACTACAGAAAAAGCATTTGCTCTTTGCAAAAGGAAGGAATTTTATTGCTGTATCTTTAATTTTTTGTAGTCCACGACTACCTGTACTCTTTCCTTCTTTTTTTGTGTGTCTCAAATGATGTTTATGACCGATTCCCTAGCCCTCTCAGGACTCTCCTACCCCCTAACGGGTAAAAATAAAAAAACAATCCCAGAATCCATTGCGGTCTAAGACAAAAGAGAGAGGAATGGGGCTGACAGACCTAACACAAAGGTTTTGTTTTGTTCACAGTCGATGAGTTGATTATTCTTTTTAACCAAGATTTGAATGTTTTAATATGGCGGAAAACGCGGAGTCTTCCAGCAAAGAGCAAAAGAAGTTTTCTGGTCGTAAAAAGAAGTCTGTAGGAAGTGAATTAGGTGAGTTTTGAGTTTCGATTAATTTATGTTTCTTCCCATTGTTTGAAGGCAGGTTGGTATCTTTACTGTTTGTTGTCGCATTTAAAATGAATTTATAAATCAAATGTTTGTTATAGAATCTCTTGAGAATGAACCAAAACTAAACGAAATCGAAGTAGAACATCACCCGGATTGTCCAGTGTGCTTACAGTCATCCAACTATCCCGTACAACTGCCTTGTGGACATATTTTTTGTTATCTCTGCATCAAAGGAGTTGCGCTGCGAAGCAGAAGGTGTGCATTGTGTCGTCAAGATATCACAGTCGATTGCATAGAGAATCCAACTCTTGTAAAACCAGTGAATACCCTTAAAGATAAAGAGGGAAGAAAAGAACAAAGTGACGAAGATCAGAGGTTTGTTTGGTATTACGAGGGTCGGAATGGATGGTGGCAGTATGACGAAAAAACTTCGTCAGAAGTCGAAAAGGCTTTCAAGTCTGGTAAGAGATCTTGTCAATTATTGATTGCAGGCTTTCTTTACTTGATCGATTTTGAAAGTATGTTTCAAATGAGACGAAACGAGCCAGGGCGCATGAGAAGAATCAAACGCGATAAACCGGATGCAGAGAGAAAAGGAGTCGCGGGAATTCGGTTACGTGCGAAAGCAAAATCAAAATCACCAGCGCGAGTTCCCGAAACGGAAAGTTCTGATAAATCAAATAATTCACTCTGCTCAAGTGACTTTCACAGTGGAAAGAAAAATTTTTCCAATGGAGAAGAAAGCTCTGCACAATGCAAAGAAGTAGAACAGGATATCCTAAGGCAAAGCGAACAAAATAATCTACAAGCTAGTCTTGATGCTGGCGACCATGCCGGCTCGTCTTCAAATTTAGAGCAGAAGCAAAATAAAACTACAGCTGAATCATACAACGTACACAATGACAGTTCAGATTAATGCGAAAGTCAGCAACCGAATTTGTACATTTTCCAATACAGTGAAAATGAAAGACGTTATGTCAGTACTACCATTAAATGTAGAATATTTAACAAATCTTTGTTTTTCCTCTATAGTCAATGTAAGACAGAGAACTACAATCATGATCGAATGAAGCACGATGCTTCCCACCGATTATGCACGATTTTAACAATTACAAACATTGTTTTGTTTTGTGTCTTTTAATTAAGAATAGCAAAACTTTTATTATATAACTCAATTTCCTTGTAAAGACAGGCTATTTTTAAAATATTCATGAAGTTGTATATTATCAAAAGGAACATTTCAAAACACTAACTAGGATGTAGAATATATGTTTATAATATACCAGTGAAGTTTTCTTGGCAAAGGTTATTTCAGTTGTAGAATTGCATACAGCTTTCTTTATTTTTATTTACTAATTTTAACACAGGAATTAGTTATGACCAGTAAACAGTTTGGAATTATGTTTTCTTGTAAATACAGAAATAGAGAAGAAAAAAAGACAAAAAGTAGACAAAATTTATAACTCGTAAAAACATAAATGCTAACCCCACTTATTGTGAATAAACTGTTTAAACACTATTAATATTTTAAATTGAATTGAAATTTTGTAAACATTCACTGCCGAGGGAGGGGGGGGGAGTCATGCATTTTTCATTCTGGATATGGAAAGGTTCTAGCTTAAGTGTTACTAACTGAAGTTGAAAGCAATTATTTTAATTTTGTGTTTTCTGTCTTTTATAAATAAGCAATTTTGAAAATTAATATTAACTATTTTAGGTTTGATATAAAATTATGTTGATACTGTGATTGCAAATGATCTTGTCAGCCGTGTGATATGACGTAGGTTTCAGTATTCAGAGCATAAATATTTCAGTTTGTTTCAAAATTTTGACCATTTTTTGCACAATCTAGGTCTTTTAAAATTTTTTTTCTTTAAGGGAAGCTAAAAGATGCACAGTAATCAATTTTTTTCTTGTTTTAATCATCCTAATCTTACGTAACCTTTGTCATAAACAACCAGACATCACATGTTGAGCAGCCAGTCAAATATTGTCTATTAGTTGCAAAACATCAAATTATTTTAAACTACTTGGCTAACAGCTCAAAAACACTTCATGTAATTGTTTTACTATGCTTAAAGTTCATGTGACATAAACTTTTTTGTTTGTTTTTAGTAGTTGTATATGTGTATAAAATCACTGTAGTATTAAAAAGTCTTAATAGTATACATAAACTTGTTTATGTTTAAACTTGTCGTACAATTCCTAAATTTTGTTGAAAAAGTGTCCCTGTGACTGGGTTCTAATTGACATCCTGTGATGTCAAGTTGTTTACCTTGCACAACCACAAAGTGTTGGATAAGTCTATTTTACTCGCTTAACATTTTATTCTGGTGCCATTGGGCACTCTAGCAACACATCTTTTTCCACCTTTCTTCCTAACCTGCTCTGTCGCTATGTTACAGTAGTATTTCGGCACACAACTTGACGTCATGGCCGCACGATTCCAGTGTACATCTTCTTCGCTCAAAACAGGTAATTCAGACAACAAAATTCTTGTTAAAAAGATAACATACCATGAAAAAGTAAAATCCGTATATTTGACATATTAAATTCCAAGAAACAGAAAAAATTTTTTATGTTTTTACTCTCTTTGATATTATGTTTTACAGCATATATCAGTTAATTGTAACACTGGCCAATATAATATTGTGCCCTGTTTTCAATCTTGTGCTTTTATTCTAACTTAATGCATTTCCTTTTACTAAAAAGTTTCGTTTTTCTTTTGCATAACTTCTTTATATTATTTATATTATCCAAAATTACTTTTAAGTATCTTTATTAACTACAATCTTGAACAACTCAAAGTATTCAAAAATTGTAAAATAATTACTTTAATACGTGTTACATGTATCCATTAGGCTTGATCCATTATAGGATGGTCCAAAGTCTCTAAGGGCGGTGCTAAGCCAACTTTCAAACAACACATATCATTCCTATTAGTCGAGTAATTTTGAGATGACTCAATTATATTTAGAATATTATAGTTTCCATGTTATATGAGGACATTGTGTTGGTTGAACTTTAGCTTTTCATAAGTCTTAAAATATTTAACAAAACGTTATTATGCACAAAAATTTATGTTACAGTATACTGTACCATGATTTGAAAACATTTTCATACTGCCATTTGCTCTGCGATGGTGAGAGCAATGTGTGGTGCTAAACTGATGGAGAGAAGAGGGACAGAAGACCTAATGAAGACGTTGGGATTGAAAGAAACAGTGGTTTAGATGGCAAAGGTGAATGGAGTGAGATGGTATGCGCATGTGTTAAGGCGGGATGATGGCCATGTTTTGAGGAAGGCATTGGAGTTTGAAGTGAAGGGAAAGAGGAAGAGAGGATGACTGAGGAAGACATGGAGATCACAGGTGGAGAAGGAGAGTAGGAGTGTTGGTTTGAAGAGGGAGGATGCAGTGAATCGAGCGAGATGAAGAGTGGGAGTGGGAGAGATTGCTGGTAGAGTGGGGTAAATCTGGCCACCCTCATTTACAGGGATAAAACCGGATCAAAACTGGATCGATGATGATGATGATGTGCTCACTATGATTTGAGACTTAATAGCACAAATAATAACAAAGCAAAATTAGATAGATAGTTTACTTTAGCTTAATTTTATGGAAGTACGCGATTCAGCTTACGCTGCAATGTATTTTAAGTACTAGTTATATCCATTTTGAAATCACTAGTGAATCCTGCAATTTGATTGGTTCTTAGCAGCTTAATTACAGCCTAAACTGGGTCATTTTGATCTCTAAATCGCACCATCTTAAACAACCATTCAGATTGTGGAAAACTAAAAAATTGACCAATCAGGTAACACAATTAAAAGGCAAAATGTGAGGGTCAACGCTGGCAAGTTTCAGGCAAAATGGAGAAGTTGTATCTTTTTCAGTTGTAAACAATATTTTTACAATATATTTTATTTTATGCACCTTTCCTGGCTGTCACACTGCGACTATGTGATCAAAAAAGCAAACTGTAGGTTATATGTTTTTAGGAAGCTCAGAAGATTTGGAGTGCCAGGGAGTGATATCGTCATCATTTATTGCTTGCTTATATACACTCGGTGCTGGAGTACGCCTCCGTGGTTTGTGCAAACGAGAGCTTTCGCCATAATTTTTGGCTCTGTCTTGAGCTATGAACAGGCCCTATCCAAAGCAGGTATAATGTCCTTAAAGGTTCACCAGGAGCAGGCGTGTTGTAAATTAATTGCCAGTGTAACACCGAGAACTGTGCTGTTAAAAGCAAAATAATACCAAACACTGCCCCATATTCTCTCTGTTTCAGCACCCAATTATATATTCATATTAGCTATGAGTAGAACTGACCAATTTTATTTTGTGACTGTAAAGTGTGTCATAGATTAAGTATTGCTAAGAATGTATAAAATTATATTTCAAATGTGTGAAATGAAAATGTTTCCCAACCAGCACCTGTAATTTAGACGAGTCTGCAAAAGGTGGCAATAAACTAACATTAATTATGAAGAAAAACAGTTTAAATTTACTTATTGTACTTTGTCCTTTAATTTATTGCCCCTTCACAACTGAAATATACAGAATTTCAAATTATCCAAAGCAATAAGTTCATCAAGAAAGCAAAAAAATTTATAAAATTGATAAATTAAAATAACTAAAGTAAAAATTAAATCTTGTAAGTATTCAATTAATTTTATCCTTGAAGTCTGTCAAACAGCAGTGCCATGTATGACACAGTTCCAATGCTACTTGTCAACCAAAGTTTCCAATACACAGACCGACCCCATTTTGTTACCAGGAATGGTAACAGAGCAGCAGTCCAGAATACAAAGTAAGGAGCCGTTCTGAACAAGCAAAGTCGCCGTCGCCTTGGGACTCCAGGTAGACATCCACCATCTTGGTCATTAAAAAACTTTCCCAAAAGTCTGTTGAAGAAGTAAGAATTTTTAACCATTGCAAGTCTTAATATTGTTCTGTTAGTTTAGGGGAAGCTACTGGCCATACAAATAAAACAAAAATCTTATACATCAGATTTTTGCATGTTTCTACAGGGTGCTACTTCATGGAGCTCAAATTTAATAATCTAATTATGGTTTTATTTAAAGGGCTTGAAATGATCGACAGAAATGCGGCAATTTGCTGCGATAGCATTCACCTTTGTAATGATATGCCCCACAAAAAGTTTTCAATTTACAACTGCACTAATTTGGCTGCCCATAACACAGGACTACCATTGTGCCTTCTTTTTGTAGAATGGATATATAGTGATGTGGTAATTGTGTGAATCTGTACAGGAAAATGTCTAAGGAAAATCTGCATAAAGTGAAGGTTTGAAGCAAGTATACAATAAATTTGGCAATACCTTGCTCAGCAACAGTTATGATTTTTTTTATAAATTTCTAGAACTGGCCAGGGCAATATTGCTTTTGTAAGATTTTTTTTTTTGAATTAGAGTACTAAGTACTTTGTGACACTTTTGCTGACTTCAGGAAATGTCAGGGCTCAAAACTAATGGTAGCCAATTGTTTTGACACAAACTACAAGTAGAAATTCAGTACTATACATGTACACTGAGTAAACTTTTTATTGGCGCTTGTAAGCCACTCTGGACAGTAAACAAACATTTTACAATATGACAAGATTCTGCATTTATCTTGAGAAGAAGAAATCTCAGAATTTCAACAAATTGATAGTAAAAGAAAATGTTTGGCTAGTGGAATTAAAGTCAACACTTGCTTTTATGTCAGAAGGTTGTTAAGTGTACTGTAGCATGGAGCCCTGAATGTCAGTCTGTTGAGCGCAAATAAACTAGCAACCCCACTTTATAAAATTCCTGCAGATGATCTATTATATCAATAAATTTAATCCAATTTAGGGTGGACGTTGTTGACGCAGTTGGTAAGATCTCTGCCTTCCCACAAGGTCCCCAGTTCGATTCCGGCACTTTGCCGAGATTTGAATAATTGTGTGGCCTTCTTTTCTGCCTAAGCCAACTCTGCTTTCCTTCCTTCCGGGGTAGGTAAATGAGTACCAGCGTCTGCTGGGATCTAATCTGCGATGGATTTGTGTCCCATCCAGGGGGAGTCAAAGATTTTCATCCGCTTAACACAACAAAAACCCAGAGATAAGTACCAGCTCTATTGGCCTCAAGACTTGAAAGGATTCAGCTAACATAATGTTAACAGTGAACATTGTAAACTCAACAGTGTGTTGTAAATTTAACAGACTGAAGAACTTGTTAAGATGCTATGCAATGAATCATGGTGTATCTAACCGCTTTAATTTTTTACCTATCTTTTTGTCTAAAACATTCATGAACCCATTTCTTTCTTCCTTCTTCATCCTGTGGAATTTTTGACAGCTCATGCCTTCGACAGTAAACATGAATCTCGGGATGTGACTTACATAAAAACTCTGCAGAAAGATGTACAAGAGGGACAACAAAAATTACTGGTTGCGACAGCCAGATTGTTTCTTTTTTATTAATATTAATTACCATGATTATAAAATATAAAATGTTATTTCACTTCATAGCTAGAAGTCAGAAAGATGTGGGAAAAAGCAGGAAAGCTAGAACTTGGAGTTAGGAAAAGGGGAAGGGCTGAGGGGATATAGCCCCAAATATTGAATGTTCAAGTTGTTGTTTCAATTTAACCTTTCGAATAAAATTTTCAAACCAGTTTGAAATTATTTTGAAACTAGTTGAAACTTTTCAAACCAGCTTGATTTTTGTATATAAGGTTTTTGTGAAGAGTCCTAAAAAAGACTTTTACTTTGATTTGGCATGGGGGCAACGGCATAGAGAAGAATACAAGTTGTAAAATTCCTTCATTATAATTTATTCCACCCACCAATCCACCACATTCTACTTAATTTTTCTTTTTTTTCTATTTTTCTTCTATTTCTCCACTCCTTTTTCTTCTTGTTTTTATAATCTTTATATTTACACTTCTTTTTACTGTTTCCTCTTGTTCTTTAATTTGGAACAAACCAGGATTTGAACTACTAAGAGTATGATATGTTTGAATCTGTAGTTCTCTTTCATCTCCACTTGCCAACAAAAGCAACCATTGCGAGCATACGACTGATAAAATTTATAAGTTTTTATGAAACAATCCAATTTAAACCTTTACCAAGGCATTTTCTTTTAATTATTATAAAATTATAATATATTTTCAATATTAAGATCCCTCTGTAGTACTTTAAATATTCTTAGGTGGTATCAATACCTGGCATCGAGGGAGCTCGTTTTCTAGGTAACACGGAGCCACCACTTGCATCCTTATAGGCAATGGTAATATCATACACTGCATCCAAATAGTTAGCCAGTTCTTCTAAGCATACCTGTTTGTACAATGTTAGTGAAAAAGGTAGACATATTATATCAGAGATGCCAAGGTTGAAGAAATGTTGGGCATGTGAAATTTCTAGGGGGTCTGGTAGAATGCTCCCCCAGGAAAGTTTGAAAATTTAACCCCTAGGAAGAGCGATTTTTTTTTCATTTTTGATGACTCTTTAATAGTCCTTTTGAGTTATGAATATAGCGTTATCTCTGTTTCTCTTGTTTTCGCCTTTACTGTAGGTGAAAATAGTCAAAGTTGAATGCAACTGTTGTTTGTTTATGACCCAGTAGCTTAGTACAGTCAAACCTCGATTATCCAGACCTCGATTATCTGGACTATTCGATTATCCGGACTTTTTTCTCTGGTCCCAATTTTTTATGAATATTAATTATTTCTGATCATGGAAACTCAAAGTCACCAAAATCCTAATAATCCTTTCAAAAGACTATTAAAACAGCGTACTCTTTTCCAAATCGCAAGTGCGATGAGGAAGATGAGGACGAGAAACTAGTATCGACTATAGAGGTAGCACAATGTTTCAAAAAATGCTTATCATGGATGGAATTACAGAGCGATACTGATCCTGTGCATTTAAAACTGCTAAGACGAATGATGGGCTTTGCAACGCGATCAAGCTACAAAATCTTTAAAGCAAACAAACATGCTTGAAAATTTAGAAAGTTTTGATTTGTACGTACATGTGCAGGCTGTGTAGATTTCACAGATAAAACTTAAAAAACGGTGTTTTCTTTGCTGTAATCTCATTAATATTCATGCTTTCGATTATCAGGACTCTCGATTATCCGGAATATTTACCGCGGTCCCGACAAGTCCGGATAATTGAGGTTCAACTGTAGACTATGATGGAATGATCAAATTCATGAGTTAAAATTAAAATGAGAGGCAACATTAATGTTTTGAAAACATTTTATTTCATTAAGCGTCTGAAAACAAAAGAAGCAGCAAAGTTGGACAAATGAGCAGGTCTGAGGCATGTGAATGGAATGATCGGGCATGTGAGCGTGTGAAAAAGTGCTGAGGCATGTGTGGTAGGTCTGTTATATATTAAAAGAAATGTATTTTTCTGGTCCCCTCTCTGGTCACACACTGATCATCTACAGTGAAGATTTTCAAATCAGAATCATGGATGTACCAGAAGAGTTTGGGGTATTACATCGTAAAGAGGACAAAAATTTAACAAGGTTTGTGATTGGCTGAAATAATGTTGGGGTAAGCTTTATCTTTCTTTTGATTGGTTCAAACACCTGTTTCCTCCACACACAGTAAAAGCCAGAGTTTGTTTTTGGAAGATAGAGATCATAAAAACTGCACCACCAATACAATCGCATTTTTTTTAAAATGACATGCTCTAAATTGTTATGTTTGTACAGTATATCTTTTAGTTAGTATCGTATTAAAACTTTTAAAACGTTCACTGACTATTTACAATTAAAAATGTACAAGCTTTCGGTTGTCAGGCTGCAGCCTTCAATGGAAAAAAATGGTAAAAATGACAAATACATTAAATACAAAAATAGGTGAGACTATAAAAAGAAAATATATATATAAATGTAAATAAACTAATTGTTCTTTTTCAAAAGGAGTATTGACTAGGTGGCGGCCTTGAATTGTTATCTGCATGACTTTGTAAATCACTTGGGAATTTTTAAAGTCAATAGAGTGATTTGAAAACCAAGCGTGCACGTGTTTAGCGTTGTTGTAACCTCTTGCAAAAGACATGACATACCTCATAAGTTCTTTTTCTCTTAGTATCAATTTATACTTTTAATACTATATTTTATTCAGCTCATCAAAGACTAAAAGATTCAATCGTTGGTCTTATAAAATCTTGCCCAGATACCAGGGTTCTAACCCACTCAAGGCTCTACTAAGAGTCACAGCCAGGCTGTAATCATGGCTTCTTGAATTTGTCTGCAAATCCTACCTCAGTACCTTTGGTTCTTGGTGTTAAAACGTGAGAGAGTGCTGGAAGACCTAAAAAGCAATAATAAATACTTATTCTACCATTATGTCTAATGCATTAGTTGTGATATATTTATCAAAAACTGTAATTTAATAAAATTTAAGATTATTGCGGGCGACCAAAGGGAGTACGCAAACTAATCTGTTCAAAGGTCATGCGCATGTGCCATATGAATATAAACAGCTTTAAGCTTTCATCATCATCATCAATCCAGTTTTGATCCGGTTTTATCCCCGTAAACGAGGGTGGCCGGATTTACCCCACTCTG
>JAOBRB020391805.1:0-10274 GCA_027575285.2 Zoanthus pulchellus | reverse complement strand
TCGCTCGTTCGTGTTTTTACACAAACAACTCGTGAATATATCCCCGTACGCCGCACTTTCTATGAAGTAATCTATATTTATTATATGACCGACGAATTTTACGCGTTCTGATTGGTCAGTTCGTGCCCTTAAGTTACGGTACGGACCCCGGGTATGGACCTCCTAAACCTGACGTGTTTGTTTTGTTTTAAAAAAAACATCAAATGTAAAAAAAGAATGCTTTACTCACAGCAATAATCATTTAAAATCGGGTCAATGACATTTTTCGGAAGCACTATGTTTAACCCTTTACACGCCAATCGTACATATTTGTACGATTTCGGGTTCCGCCTGGGTTCTAAGGATTACATCATGGTTTTTGGGTCAGAGCTGTTAGCAATTCAAAAACCCCCCTCTCAGACACATTGGTAATAGGCTTAAAATTCCTTCAAGCTAAAAAGTTCGCAGCTTTAGTGATAAATTTTGCACTTTTTTCTTCGCGTTATATTGTTTACTTCTGGGTCTTTAAAAATGGCGTCTCGTTTCACTTTGGAAGAAGTTATTGATCTAATTTGGAATAATGATTCGGATTCTGGGGAATTTGAAGACAGTACAGATGAAAGTGAATTAGAATCTGATTCGGGCAATGAAGATTCGAACAGATCTGGAGATGAACCATCAAACTTTGTTGATGATCAAGAATCAGAGAGCGATGACGATGGTATGTATTTTTAGTATTTTCGTTTTTGACGATCGTATCGTATGCTTGTTTTTATTAGAATTATTGAGTTGATGGAATTCGTTGCTCGTTTTTTCATTTAAGCTCTGTCTAGGACGGTTTTTTTTGTTACGATGATTGTGTGACAAAAATATTTTTCATTTTACAAGTAGTTTGAGATTTACGATTCATTCACCTTGTGAAATATAATTATGACCTACTTATCTAAATCTGTGTTGTTACATTTCGTTCTGCAATAAACACTTTTCCCCAGGGAAAAGCATTTCCAAAAGTAATAATTTTTATTCATTTACGAAAATACGGGAGATAATAAAAATATCTGCCCTAAATCATGATTATATTATTATTATTTGTGCGAAAACAAGTTACTCATTGGAAGCAAAATATCTATTCATTGAATTCAACCAGAGATTAGAAATATACTCTCATTGTTTTGCACAAACAAGGGACCAAGTCTGTTACCTCCAATCGTTCCAGAAGCCCTCTACGAACTTCCCAAGCTGGAGCAAGTTCCCAAACTGCATCTGCAGATGTTGTTAGAAGGGGCTCCAGAAGGGGTCGACATGGCGCAACCCACAGTAATAGAAGTAGAGGCAGGCCAACACAGAGGAGAGGTCGGGGAGTACGAGCAAACAGGAGACCTGCTACTGCAGATTCGCAAATAAAGGAGCAGGACTGGCAACCCAATTATACTGCTCCGTTGCGGTTACAGTTTTCTGAGCCTTTTCCTGGACCCACACAACGATTTCCCAATGCTCAAGACAACAAAGCTAGGGCATATTTTGATCTATATTTTACTGAAAGGGTGTGGGAAATGCTTGTTGCCGAGACAAACCGATATCAGACGCAGGAAAAGCTGAAAAATCCTAACAAACATAAAGGTGAATGGCATGATGTGAACAAACAGGAAATGCAAGCATTTGTTGGTATTGTAATTATCATGGGAATCGCCAAACTGCCAAGCTTTGAGCAGTACTGGAGTCAGAATATTTTCACTTATATTAGTGGTATTACAAATGTTTTTAGTCGAACACGCTTCTTACAAATCTGGCGCTACTTTCACCTGGTAGACAATGAATCGCTTCCAAAGCATGGTGAGCCAGGTTATGATAAAATTGGGAAAGTAAGGGCATTTTTGAATGTAATAGCTGCAAATTGTAAGAATGATTATCGGCTTGACCGAGAAATCACCATTGATGAAACAATGGTTGCTCACAAAGGCAGAATTTCCCTCAAACAATATATGAAGGCAAAGCCAATCAAATGGGGAATAAAGCTTTGGGTTCTTTCAGAATCCAAAACTGGATATGTCTACCGGTTTCAAGTGTATAAGGGGAAGGAGCATGGGCAGGCAGAGAAACACTTAGCGCGTCGAGTTGTCCGTGACTTACTTGTTGATTTTGACAATACTGGACACCATGTGTATATGGATAATTACTACTCTGACCCTCATTTGTTCCTTGAATTATTCCAGAGGGGAATATATGCTTGTGGGACCATTCGTTCCAACAGGATTGGCTTTCCTAAAACACTAGTAGTCACAAAGAGGGAAGAGTCAACTCTGGACCGTGGGCACTACAGATGGCTAGCTTTTGACCAGCTTCTGGCAACACTTTGGTTTGACAAGAGACCAGTTTACCTTATCTCATCTATACACCCACCATATGTAAATAACATTCCAGAACAAATGTTGCATGTTATCCGTCACCGTCCTGATGGAACAGAGATCCAGGTTCCCTGCCCTCCGGCAGAATTTGATTATCAACAGTACATGCGCGGTGTGGATCGTGGTGACCAGGTCATGAAGACACACAATGTTGCAAGAAAGTCAAAAAAAGCCTGGAAGAAGCTGTTCAGTTATGGACTTGAGATAAGCATCATGAATGCTTTCATAATTGAAGATTCTTTCCAGCCTCATTCACGACCTGGACACCGCGATCGAACATTTCTTGATTTTCGCCTTGAGCTTGCTGCCCAGCTCATTGACAACCAGAGCTTCAGGAAGAAGAGTGGCAGAGCTCCTAGTCTTCCTCAGTCAGAAGTAGACCAGCTAAGACTCAATGGCAAGACTCATGAAATTATATATAAAGAGAAGAGGCTAGATTGTGTTGTTTGTGCAGAAGTTGTGAGGGTGAATTCCCTTGACCGAAGCAATCGCTACAAATCCAATCTTTGTTGTGTAACTTGTGGAAATAAACACCTTTGTATAAATTCCAGCAGAAATTGCTGGCAAAAGTGGCACACATTGAGGCAGTACTGGAGATAGACAATGAATTTTGATAAAAATGTTATATCACTGTTAAAATTTGCAATTATAGCTTTTAAATTTAGTATGGAACTTGGTGCTTTCTCATGAAACTACAAAATCTAGTTACCATGGCAACCAATCATTTATTTATAGCTGTAGAATCTTAGTTGACACTAGATAAATGTTACTTTGTAGGATTCAAACTTTGTATGTGTAGAGAAAAGGAATCTTGTTCTTTTTCTGTTTTACATTTTGAATTGGCGAAAAATATGCTTACTAGTAAAATTTTATGCGTGACCCATCATTTATGATTTTGCGACTGTGATGGTAATATGTAACCAAATGAAAAAAAATTTTCTGGGTAAGAAATAGGATGGATAAAAATCAAACTAAATGATAAAAAGGAGAGAAAAAATAAAAACTTGCACTTTCAGCTGGCATCTAAAAAACGAAATTTAATTTTTTTTTTAAAAAACGTCTCAAGTTACACAAATTAGGAGCCGCCTGTTGCTATGGATACCAATTAAACTTGCTAAATCCTCTGCATATGTGTAGTAATTTTATCATGCTTCATGGTGATATAAATTTCACTTCTCATACATGTTTTGCTGTTGAGAAATAGCAACTGTTTTTCAACCCACTATAAAATGATAAAAGTTCCCTCAGAAAATTTGGCGTGTAAAGGGTTAAGAAACTTTTATAAGCTGCGGCGAAAACATGCAAAACATCTAAACTATGTTTGCTTGACATCACTTTAAAAGTAAACAACAGTTTGTCGTCAAGTCAGTAAATAAATGGACGAGTTCACTTTTAATAACGAATTTTCAAAACGAAACTACAAGAACATAGATTAATTGAAAACAACTGCATTTTTCGGTATATGAAACAAGAGAAGAAGCGGTATTTTTATTGTTTACCTAGCTAGATAGGAACTTAACAAGATGGCGGCGAAGCAAGACGAATCTAACATGTTTAATCCGTTTTCAGAAAAAAGACCAAAGATTTATCAAAGAAAACAAAACTTACGTTTAATCCAAACTGATTTGCCGAAAAACATTTACATTTTCGCTGCTTACTTGTCAATTTCAGCTTCATCAAAACAAACTGTCAATCAAGCAGCCATGAATCATTGAATGAAACAGTTAAACAGAAAGCCGCTCAGTAATTGTCTTCAATTGCAAACTTCCAGTTTAAATGTTCAGTGCTGGCATGAATACGAAAATTTTGTTCGTAGAATTTTTACGGCTCAGAATCTTCAATGTCTTCTGAAGAATTGATAAATATAGATGATTATTTGTACTTGTGATCCATGTCAAAACAACTGGCTGTCTGTCTATCGCTTGGCGGTATTTGGATTGATTCCGCTGATTCCGGCAAAGCGCCCTAAATCCATGAATGAACTCTGCCGGGACGAAACCAACAGCCGCGATCTTCTAAACAATTTTTGATGTAAAAGTTTGCTTGTTTTTCGATTTTAAAAATGAAGACTTAGTTAATTTCTTGTTTAGCTTTGAATGAAGTGATGAAGTTTGAACTTTTTTGCCTCGGTCTCAGCAAAGAAAAACTTTGTCACGTTCTAATTGTCTACTATCCAATAAAATGTAAACAATAAATTCTAACTTCTCTTACGAACCAGCAGTACTCAAAAATCTGAGTCCATGACGGAAATCGAACCCACGACCTTCAGAACACCGGGCGGACGCTTTATCCACTGAGCTACTAGAACTCTTAGGAAAACGAGGTCATTTGTTTCGTTTTTTTTCCCCAATAAAATGTCTTCGCTGCGTGTCAACCGTTGGTTCGTCCTATAAAACCGTACCTTAAGTTACGGACCCAAGTTTTTTCCTCATGGCCCGCGTGCTTCGCGTTGGGTACTTACGGTATGGACCTCGCACTCGGTTAATAAGAGGTATAGGTCACATGTTATTTTCCTTTAGACTCCTGAATAGAACTATTTTCTTAAACAATCCTCACAGACTACCAATTACCGGACGGACGATCTTTTCACTGAGCTAGAATGCATTAAGGGATTAGGTTACTTGTTAAAGTTTTATGGAACTGTAAACAGAATTATATGTCCGTTTAAATCGCGGTTTTTAACGAACAGCTTTTACTCTCCGTCAGGTGCCGTTACGGTGCTTCAGAGTTACATCCAGTTGCAGCGTTTATTGGAGGTAAGTATGCAGTAAATTCAACAGATTTTGACTTAGAATTTAAACAGTATTTCAGTTATATAGACATTGAAACCTTATTATGTTGATATTTCAGAGCATTGTAGAATGTCAATTTTCCGTTTTATTTGTTGCAGGTGCAGCGGCTCAAGAAGTTGTGAAGTTAGTCACTCACCAATTTGTTCCCTTCAACAACACTTTTATTTATAACGGCATGTCAGGGGCGTCGGTAACGATATAGAACACTCGATACTCATCCATCACGTTATCCAGGGTGCTGCAAGAATTATCACTTCGTATCATTCCCCAATTCAGCAGTTGAATCATGCTCACACTGAATAGCGGTACTGTAGAAATATACTACTATTGTGTAATGTCAGTGACATTGCAGAGATAAACACGTAACGAGTCTGCACATCTGGTACAGCAAAATTCTTGGTATTTGGACAAGAATATGGTTGTTTTCCTAGTGACTACGTTACTATGTATGGAAAAGGGTAACACAAGGTGCACGTGTTACATAAGGAAGCAGTGTTTGTGCATGGTCCTCATTACGTAACATATACCTTTACTGTCACTTTCCGGTTGTTACACGTTATTTTGAACCCCGGATATAGTCCGTTCGTATCATCCGCTGGATGGTTCGTTTTTAGAATGGAGCACTCAAACAGTAAACCCTAATGTGACTGCAGTTCTAACACCCAAATATGTGAAGTGCACAAGAACTCGGTGATGATCAAGATTTGCTTGCAAACTTCTTAAGGGCTGACTCGACCACAACGTGGTAGTGGGAACCCTTTCAGTCGAGTGTACGGAATGAGTATTGGCGTTGAATAATACAAAAGATTACAAGAATAAAACAAAATATAGTTTAATTTAAATTTCTGATCTATTTGTACATGTACTTTTAGTTTTTTAGTTAATTTCTTATACTAAAATTAAAGGTTTAGTCTTAAGAATTTTTAGGAATCGACATATAGCGGAATAAAGTACAACTTTTGAATATGTGTTGTTTTAATACCAAAGATTAATTTTTGGTGTGAGGAGATATATTCCATTGCTGTAAATCGTTCTCCCGAGTCCCTATCCCATCGTGTTATACGATTCCATGTTTAGTAAATTTGGCGCAAGAATTCCACTACTTTATGGCTAGAAATAAAACCAGTTAGATGCTTCTAGCTTGCCATAGTCAACCCAGCAATAACTGGATTACGTAAATGTTTGTAATAACGTTGACCTGAGAGGTACTACTGAGTCGAGTAGCTGAGCCCCAAATATTAGGGTTTCGCGCAAGTGTGCTGCATCCATGTGGGAGCTTTGTTGGTGTATGCCAGACATTTACATCGGGCAATCCGTGGTGAGAGAGGATCCAAAAAGAGTCTTAAATAAATATCTTTTTCCTCACCAATGCCTAAAACTTTGCGTATTGTGGATTTACTTTAACATTTCGCTTGTTGTAGCTACAATTTTAGAAAAGACTTGAAAATGAGGTAAAAATGCGAAGATGTGTTAACTAGTAAAGATGTAAATAAATTTCGAAATCTACATCTGGTTGCTCTATGTTTTTAACGCAGCTTGTGTGATAATTTAACTCAAGTTGCGGTGACCGATAAAGAAAAATATTCATAGCTATTGGTTTACAACAAGAGCAAGATAGATAATTCGCAAGCAACACAACCAATGGAATGGCAAAGGTTCCTATTGTTCTGCCTCCACCCTGGACTTGTAAAATTAATAACGATTAAAATCTCAAATAAAGTATAAGATTTAATGCTGCCTGCTGTTATGGCCGCTCAAACAAAAGTAATTTCTACCCCGCATTATTTCATTTCCATAGTCGGGCTTATTTGTTCTAGGTATCGCCAGCCTGCGTGGCGGCTCTCCTGGATCCAAGGCTAGTATTGAAAGAATCCGTATTTATCAATGCATTTTACAGTAAATGAGTTTTCATTCAGATTTCGGGATTCGTTTTTTACAGTACAGTAATCGCTTTAGTAGAAATGAAATTATAAATGACATTGTCATTAAAAGAAGTATTACAATGCACTGATATTGTAAAGGAATTTTAAATAACATTTCTAGCAGTAGCAATTCTACGTTCATTTTTAGGATGTTTTAAAACGTACTGGTTGCAATTATTTACTACAAATAATATGAAATGTCACGAAAATCTCATAATCTATAAAACGAGATGATTATGTATTTACTTCAGATTTCAAACAATTCTTTAACTTTTCTTGAACACATTTTGGTTTAGCGTTTTTGGATTAGCTGCATCGCAATGCAACGTTATGTCTCTCAATCGTGAATGCATAGTTTCAGTGGTCGTCGAAGGCGATCGATCCGATTGCATGGGTCTTCATCTGGCGTTACGTAACACGATTTTAAGCATTGCCAAAGCAAAGATCAGCTTGATGAATATTTGGACAACTAACTTTTACATAAGAGTTTGACATGAAATTATATTGAAGTGTTTTCAAGAGCAAATACACGCTGTATCCATGTTAAAGAATTCAATAAACAACTGATTGAATCCATAAGTGCACTAGTTAAATAAGTGAAAAATAAATTTAACAGCGATAATAATACTTCGGAGTTTTATGACTGACATGTTTGGACAGTTGCCACTGCCATCATAAGAGTATAAAATGATAATATGGTAATAAGTATAAATACACAACTCGTAATAGTACTTAGCATAAATACAAAAATTAGCAACAAAGCTTTAGCTTGGCATGCTTTAACTGTTGATTTAAGGAAGGCCTAATGAATTAATATGTAATGCCTGATTTTATCCTTAGGCTGAATATAATCCTGCAAGAGTCAATTATGGTAAAACATTCTTTAGAGCATGCATCGGTCCATGCCTTAGACTCGCGCAGGTGTTTGAAAACGTTGGAATTTTTGTCAGCACCAAGATGTTCACGAACACGTGTCAAAAGGTGACGAAATGTTTCACCTATGTAGCAGGCGTTACAGCCCGCACAAACAAACTTGTAAACGACAGGAGATCTTGAACCTTTGGGAACTGAATCTTTGGTACTGAAAAAACGACCGATCTTAAAAGAAGTGAAAAGTAGTTGCACGTTGATACTTTTACAATTACGTTTAGCTAAAGCATGTATGCGTTTTTGGGCCAGACTAGAGAAGGGTCCAATAAAAGGTAACTTCTAATAAAAGTATTCGAATTATCCTGTCCATTATTTGCTGAAACAGATTCAGATTTTCCTAATTTGATATTCAGATAACGGTTGAGGGATCTTTCAATGATATGTGACGGAAAATGATATTTCTTAATTGAGGTTGTCGAAGATTTTCTGGATATCCAAATTAAACCCAAACCAAGTGTTACTGATTTTATATGTCCGGACTAAGTGTTCTGATGAGGCCAATCTTGTAACGAAAAGCAACAAAACTAAAAAAATTGGTCAGAAGACCAGTGTAAGACTTTTTCCGGAAAACTGAAAGGACAGGAGTGGCTGAGCTATCGTCAACTAGGACATCCAGAAATGAAATTACGCGATCTAATTTTTTTTCAAACATAAATTTGATGTTAGAATGTCTGCTATTTATAAAGTGAAAAAACTGATCCGCTTCCTCTTCAGAGTTGAATAAAAAAAAACGTGTCATCTACATAGCGTCGATAGTAGAGAGGTGCTGTAAGATGTAAGTTAAATAACAAAGCAGAAAGAGTTGAGAAAAATAACACATATAGCCCTTGGCGGGAATCGAACCCCACATCTTCGGTTTACTAGTCCGACGTGTTAACCACTACACCACAAGGACCAACCACGCTGGTTGGAACTAGAAACAGCTATATAATCACGTTTATTATATACCCTCAGATTATTGAGGAATGCTTTCTTGCACAGAGTTTGATGCGCGTTTCATGCCTCTCAGTTCTGCCGTCTTTGCACGAAAAAGACATCTGGAAAAGAAAAACCATATGCAACCATGTGCGTTATCAAAGAAACGTTTTAACTGGATATATAACTTATCTAAGTAAACCCAACTTTATTTCGCAGAATAAATCTTTGTAAAGTCCATTTCCCTTGAAATACAAAGACAGCAATTTATGACACGACATCTATAGATGCAAGATTTAATTATTTAAAAAGAATATCACAGATATTTTGTAGAAATACAGCATGCGTTCCATGATTTATTCGATCCTATTTTTCTCTTGTTAGAAACAACAACCGAAAACGTAATAAATCTACCTTTTACGCATCCGCATTTTGATTACAATATTTTAATCGACGACAACTGCAAACAAAGATTGCACTTCAACTAGAAACAAACGTCATATTTGGACGCAAAAATAAAAAAATGGCACAGAAAGAATAAAGACCAGCATTTATGACAAGAGAGAAGACTTCAATTTCAAGATAGTAAACTTCTCCTTCCTTGGCAGCAATATCCCAAGCAATCCAGCGTACGGGGTATACATATCTCAACTGCTGAGACATACTAGAATTCGTAGTGAAAAGAGTAACTTTATAACAAGAAACAAGCTCTTACTGACCAAGTTAGAGAAGCAAGGCTTTTAGAAGAAGATACTTAGCAGGACCTTCACGAAGTTCTACAGATGCTACTATGACGAGGTGCGAAAATACGGAGCATCAGTAAAGGAACTTAGAAAGCCTTGAATTGTTTGACAGAAGTTGTTTGATTGTATCCTTTTATATTCTATATATGTGTATCTGTAAGTCATGCACGCGTGTACTCTATTTAACAATTAGACTACGAGCCCGAGTTTTCTACGAGCAAATAATCAACGAGGCGCAGCCGAGTTAACTATTTGCTTGTACTAGAAAACGAGGGCAAGTAGTCTAATTGTTTTAGTATAAATTTACTAATATACTAATAACAATTAGTTTAGGATCAAGAAATTGAATATTTGAAAAAGCAGTTTCAGAAAAAAACGAAATATGGAAAGAAATGTTTTAATGGTAAGATACAAGTATATATGCACTTGACATACAATTTTGTTCAACAAAAACATTTTTTCTCCCAACGAAAGCTGAAATTTATCTCTTGAAATGAATCTTTGTAAACATGCACAATAAAACATTTTTTCCTAAACGTTACTCCACATTTTTATGCAATAAGAACATTGTAAATTTATACTAAAACA
>JAOBRB020391726.1:0-10275 GCA_027575285.2 Zoanthus pulchellus | reverse complement strand
CAAATCGACGCCATCTTGGATTTCTCCGAGGGGGTCTGGGTGAGGGTCGTTTCAGCCAAAACGGCATGTAAGCTTCCATGAAATTACACAACATTTTATTATTTGACTGCTTGTTACACAGGACTAAGTTCAATCCTTCCATCACAGTGCTAGAAAAATCGCTATCCTACCCAACCTTTAAACTATCGAACGCACTTCACTAATCTATGATTACTGCTAGTTCTATCCAATAAATGAGACTTTTCGTTGTGTCAAGTTAAGCGTGAAAACAATATACTGATTTCATTAGAAAATTAGGAAAAGCTTCCTTGAAACGCCACGCACTGTCTCCTAGTGACATTAACCATGTGCACGTTGACTTGAGAAATGTGCGTCACTTTCTGTTTTTTTTTTACGTTACTTAATTAAGTAATCAGGTCGCAAGAACGTTAGTTATCATGGCGGTTTAATGGCGGCGTTAATCTTCTGAGCCAGCAGTAGTTAGCCAATATAATGTAATACAAGCAGTAATCAAAGATGTATAGGAAGTGTTGTGACCTCTGGTGCAGTTGTTTCCGGTTTTAGTGGTAGTTTGCAATCGTTTTTTGCGATAACAAAATTTGCATTGAGACGCTTTTACATTTTTTAACCTGATTTTTGTTGATCTACCATGCAGCATGTTATACAGATTGTTTCGATTAGATTTAATAAAGAGTATATTATTAACTGTAATTAATTTAGAATAAAATGAAAAAATATAGTACTTTCAAAATTCCATACATATGCATTCTCTCTACGTTTCTATACTAAATTACTCTATATGCTTAATATCATCATAAGCTTGGGCTAGCTGTGGACAAGTTAAACCAATCGACATTCTCGCACGATTCTAAAAACTCGCATAGCGAATTCTGTATACAGTTCTCAAAAAGCATTTTACTTTTTTCCAACAAGTTCTAATTATCACATGCACACTACATTTCTCGATCTGGATTAGAGATATTTTAATTTCGGTTAGCATTAGTTTATTCTCGTACGGTGAATTCACTTCTCGTATAGCGATTCTGGTTTCTCAACATACGATTTTGTTTTCTCAACATGCGATTCTGTTTTCACCACACTTTTGTCCTGTATTGCTTGCCATATTAAAAAGTACGTTTTAAAACGAAGTAAAAAAAAAGTCATCGCTAAAATTAATTTACATTTGTAATTACAAACGAGCCTTGCGAATCTCATGCTATAAAAGCTTAAGCACGAACATGCTCGGAATTTTTCACCGCACTCATCAATGAACAGTAATTATCTTCCCTGAGAACTTTTCATTGAATTATTTTTAAAGTGAAACAGTTGAGATGCTTCTTTAAACGGACCGTTGGAATTTAGATTAACCAATAACATGGTAAAACATTCCAATCCAAACGACTCATGTTATGCAAATGCAAGTAAAAATTAGCATTTAAGTTGCGAAAGATCTTTTCGTCACTTGAAATAGCAAAACGCGTTGGAGAGAGTAACACAAGTTGGAATTTGTTGGAGATAATGCAGATGTCGAAGAATGGCAGGCTTAAATGGAGTTAAACACTTGATGACAAAAAGTTGTCACTGGCATACGAAGGTTTTAACTTTATTTCAAGCAGGTAAGAACGAAATGCCTATTTCACAATCTGGTTTGGTGACTTTAGTTCCGAAAGTCCAGCACAGGCGCTGCCTATTAGCTGAGATCTGACTCTGAGATTTTTTCTTTGGGAAACCGGAACTTCTGTTTTCCTCTCACTGCTAATTCGACTTTTACGGCAAGATCTAAGAAACATAAGTATTTTCCAACATAAAGGTTATTACACATACTAGAGTCTTATTGGCTCCCAAACTAGAGGCAACAGCGTATTCGGCCTTCAGCCTAGTGGGTTATTCTATTGCCTCGTAGTCCATGCGGTCTCATGGGCTATTGCCTCGTAGTCCATGCGGTCACTTGGGCTATTGCCTCGTAGTCCATGTGGTCTCATAGGCTATTGCCTCCTTGTCCATGCGGTCTCATGGGTTATTGCCTCGTAGTCCATGCGGTCTCATGGGTTATTGCCTCGTAGTCCATGCTGCCTCGAGCTCCAATTGTTAATTAGACTCTGCTTTGCGGAAAAGAAATTTTTCCAATTTAATTTTAAAGAGTCATAAGATAAAGAATTTTTAATATCAATGGAAAGAGAGAACTAGAGTTAAGATGCAGCAGCGGTGAACGATCGTAGTCCAAGAATAGAGAGAAACTTTGTAGCAGGAACAGCAAGCCGGAATTCGGAGCTGGACCTTGTGTCAATTTTAACAGATTCTTTTTGCGGAATATGACTATTGCAGTTAATACTTTAGTGTCAATAAGTTGGGAGAGCCACGTGCGTGGTAACCGCCGTTGCTAGTGAGTTTTGAATAATATAACTCACTTATTCAAACTCCTATAGATTTTAATGAAGTTATTACAAAGTGCGAAAGCTTTTTTGCACTACAAAATGCGACAAACCTTATTACAAAGTGCGACTGTACATTGCAGCAAGGAGACCACATAACAAGCCATTAAAATCTTTTCTGCTCGTGATAAGTGCATCGGTTGAGTTCTTGTTTAATTACTTTTTTTCTTTTTTTGATATTATGAAGGTGCTAAAAGTCATTTTTGTAGATTAGGTTTACATTTTGTTTGAAACTGAGTATGTTGTCAAACAGGACTCTAATATTTCTGATATATCAGTTGGTGCAATCAAATCTTCTATGCCTCGCCGGCAGTAAGGGAAGACGGCGAACGTTTACTAAATGTGCCCTGGTTCCAATTTCATAAACTCGGTTTCCGCATCATCTCTCAAAAGATTATCTCTAATAATCCAAGAACGAATGTCGCGCATACTTACTTCCACTGCGGTCATGGCAACATTTTGGTTGGTCAATATATCTGGTTTGGACGCAAGATATAGCTGCGTGTCATTTGCGTAACAGCGAAACGTAGGCAAATGGTGAATGGCAAACTATCTGAAGCAGCTCGCTCGCGTAAAATGAAACGGGAGCGTTGAAGTACCCCATATACTGCCCAAATTGATTAGCGCATTTTTTCAAAATTTGTTTAAATATCTGTCGTTGAGAAACAAGTCCGTGCAAATAAAGAAAGCCGACATTTTCCTAGAGTAGTGTCAGATGTGAACTTCAGATCAAGACACACCAAGAAGGTCAATTGTTGCTTATTCATGTTCAGTAATATGTCATTAAGTTTGTAGTTTCAGTATATCAATTATAATTGAACGTTTGTACTGTCATAATCTAAGCCTAGATCTTTCCATAGTTAGAGATTTTTCATAACACTAACTGGTCCAAAACCACAAAAAAGCGTCCGCGCAACAGAAAAACACGCCAACTATGTCTTGTTATTCCTTTTATGCAACATGACATCATGACTGGAAAAATATCAACAGCATAAGCTGTAACCTGTTTATCCAATTTTGAAGAATTGGTAAAAATGAAAACAGTTAAGTTTGTAGCTTTCGCAAGTGAATTCCAGTTGCACGTGCACGCTTGTGCCATTATACTTAAGTATAAATAGTAGTTATATATGTTTTCATAATGTTCACTATATCTGCATTAGTCCAAACAAATAAAAAAGAACTTGGTCAAACATGACTGAACACGCGAACTGTATTTTCTATTTCTTTTATACAAAACCAAAAAAGAAAAAGTATATGCTCGATCTTCTAAAAGATAATTTGTTAACTTTTATCATCCAACTTCAGTACATTTTCATTTTAATAATGAAAACAGTTTGGTCTTTAGCTCGAGCAAATGCATGATTTCTAATCGCCAAAACCGTTATCCCGATTGGAAAAAACAACTGTGTCGCGAAAAAAAGCTTGTCACGCGATGTGTCTTGCCGTTTCCCATATAAATAAATGTGATGCTTAAGCGCTCTATTTTTGCCAAGTTAGTGGATGGAAAAAAGCTTGGTTTAAGTCATGCAAACCAACAGTAAGAGCAGGATGAAAAGTCATCTAAGTGTGTTGCTATAAACACCCACCGAGGTTTGTTTATCTTCACAGACTATCCAATTAATGTGGTTTCATTATCGTACAATAGAAATAGATGGCATCATCCTGATAGGACACTAGACGTGGTTCTGGCCACATGCATGCATGCGGTAGGCTATGGTGTTTAGGTATGGGTCAGTATGGGTATGAGTTGAGCAAAGAGATTTAACCCTCTAAACCGAAAAATATATGTGCCCCGCTTTGATATTGATCAGAAAAAGTGTGTGCTACGTACCTTTCTGCTCAGGCCCTGTATAAAACTACATTTTGCATGCTTCCTAAACCTCCGGTGTACATATTGCATACCGCTGACACGTCCGTTGTCTGCGTCGCATGCTATTCAAGATATGGGAGAAAAAATCAACCGGATTTATAATCATTGCTCTAAACAATAAAGAACTAAATTTCAGCGTCATAACCTCTAGAACTTAGCTGTTTCTCATCACTCCTGTCCCCACATTTCCCGTTCCTGGTTTTAGTAATAGCCAATTTGATTACATTGATTTAAGTGAAGATTTGATCAAATCTGCAATCAAGAACAAATACGAACATTAGCAAAATATTTCTTCTTTAATAGCTAGGTCTTGATCTCCATCATTTCAATTTCTTTCACGAAAAAAATTATCGTGACCAGAGCACGAATTTCAACACTAATTTGTTGCCTCTGTTCAATGGTTCAGCGCCACATACCGCGTATGTATTGAGTGTATCTAAAATAAGGGAAAAGCAGCAAAGAGAGAAGATCCTTTTCGTCATGCAACTGATATAATTGGAATGCTTTTAAAACCTCGTTTGACCACTTGATGATAACTTATAAGACCCTGTTCTGACACGTCGTGATTCCTGATTTTGACACTCTGGAGAGCTCAAACAGTGATAACTGTTTTTAAAAAATAAGAACTAGTGAACATCTGTCTGATATACGCTTTTTGCAAATTATTTCACTTTCCCGACGTGTTTTAGCTGATTTTGTGCTTCTCCAGTCCAGGGGATTACACATGCACACATGCACACAAAAGGTTGTGTCTAAAACGAAGACCCAAAAACGAAGACCTAAGACCTAAGACCCTGTGGTCTAAAAGGAAGACGCTGTGGTCTAATACGAAGACCCTGTTGTCTAAAACGAAAACCCTGTAGTCTAAAACGAAGACCCACTGATCTAAAACGAAGACCCTGTTGTCTAAAACGAAAACCCTGTAGTCTAAAACGAAGACCCTATGGTCTAAAACGAAGACCCTGTGGTCTAAAACGAAGACCCACTGATCTAAAACGAAGACCCTGTTGTCTAAAACGAAAACCCTGTAGTCTAAAACGAAGACCCTATGGTCTAAAACGAAGACCCTGTGGTCTAAAACGAAGACCCACTGATCTAAAACGAAGACCCTGTGGTCTAAAACGAAGACCCACTGGTCTAAAACGAAGACCCTGTGGTCTAAAACGAAGACCCTTTTTTAGATGACAAAAATCTTTTTCGGAGTGCGCGATAAACTTGAGATTTTAGTCAGTACTTTACGCGTGACAAACTGTGTAACGCTTTTCTAAAAATGCCAACAGCATAAAAATACACGCGTTCAAATATAAGAACAAATTTTTAAGAACAACGAAGCTCATCTACCTACTTACCTACCTACCTACCTACCCACCCACCTACCTACCCACCCACCTACCTACCTACCTACCCACCCACCTACCTACCTACCTACCTACCTACCTACCCACCCACCTACCTACCTACCTACCTACCTACCCACCTACCTACCCACCTACCTACCTATATATGTCGCATTTGGGAAAATTACCCAGGTGTCATTGTGTTTAGCTTTGCTGAAAATGCTTTTGCTCAAAACTTCAAAAGGCTTTCGAACTTCTCGCTCCGACGGTCAAAGTATACACAAATTAATGATGGACATGGCAATTGTTTTGAGTCAAGTCGATTCGTGTTAGTGTCAATTCAATACGGGACGTGTTTCTAGAGCTACTTTGCGACTTCAGAATGGGAATATTTTTCCTTGCAAGTATTGTACAAAAGCTGGAAAAACTGATATTGTGCTTTGCTTTATGGCGAAAACAAGTTTACGGTGAGCTGTTTGTGTCACACATGTTTGTTATCATGTCGGAGGGCTGTCAAATGTTGCATAATTTACTTTGTCGCAATGTCAAATTTGAATTTCCCTAAACAATATTCTTTCTGCTAATATGTGTAATTTTTTATTCGACGTGTAAATGGCTAGATTTGAATAAGTTTGCCATATCTTTATAAACTTCATGTTTTTTTACTTTAAGGCCGATACACGCGAGGGAGCTTGCTTATGCAACACGCTCTCGCAACAGATTTGCTCCTGGAGCAAGCTCCCTTATATTTAACCAGTTTGATTCAATGGAGCAAAACCTGGGAGCAAAAATTTTCTCGCGCAACATATTTTTTCGCATGGAATCGTTGGTACAGACGAGAGAGCTTTGCTCCGGGAGCATGTTGCAGGAGCGTATTGCAGGAGCGTATTGCAGGAGCAAGCTCTCCCGTGTGTTCCGACCTTTACGGTCAACTGAAAACTATTTCTGCAGTCTAGACAACTGAAACATTTTAAAAGTTTATTTTTTTTAGCATTTTGCTTTTTTACAAACCAAATTTTTGTAAAAAAAAGTTTTTATAGTTTAACTCAAACATAAAGTTCAAGTTCCATAGAAGAAAGAACTAAACAAAATAAATACGGTTTCAATTTTCGTTATGCAAACTTTCCAGTTGTCAACTGCCATAAAATGTTTTCAACCAAGAAAAAGACTCAAGCGTCCCGTTTGCAAACTGACAGCTCTCACAGTTTTTACAGAACTGACGAGGATTAATTTTATGGTGGGAAAATGGTTCTTGATTTTTTGTAAACTGCTAATTGACAATGACTATGATATCAGAGATTTTCTTTACTTTGTTTTTACTGTTTTTAGACATTGAGTTATACCTCGCGTTTCTGAGGTCTTAAGCAGAGCGGAAACTGACATTTACTTTGTGATAGAAGCATAAAACTTAGCATAAATAAAGTTTAGACCAATCAACGTGAATCCTAACATTGGTAGCCCGAGTAAATGTGTATGTACGCGTCCAGTATCTTATAGGTTCATTAATTTCGAGAACAACTTCGTCCAGACGGGTAATGCGTCTTGTGTCTATAGCGTATCCAAACTACTCTGCCACCCTATCTGAAAAATAATTGTTTGTAATATGAACTGGTGACCAGAGCCCTGCCATGAGTTGTAAAATATTTCATTTTCCCGACGTCTTTTAGGGGGCGTCGACAAATCAAAAACATTTAAATTGTTAAATTTTTAACCTCGATTATTGCGTTTCTAGCGTTCTGATTGGTTCACTCAGTCTCGGTTATCAGTTCATATACCGAGTGGAAACTAAAAAAAATCTTGTTAAGTTGTTCCATTCGCGTTTGTTGGATATGAGATGATCATAGCCAACTCGGCGCTACGCCCTTCGTTAGCTATTTACCATCTCATATCATATCTAAAAATAACGTCGAATGGACTTTAAAGGGGGTAAGGGGGGCAATTTAGCCGAGTCATTTAGCCGTGGACGTTATGGCATTAAACAAACTTATGCCTTATTTCAAAAGTAAGCATTTATGAAACACTTGATTGTTACATGAACTAAAAACTGATATATTTTCCTAGAATTAACCATAGCTCCACATATATGTGTTCACATATGTTTACAAATAAGGCAACTATTTTTTATTGCTAACAAACCTCCAGCTCATATTGATATAAAAATTATGACAATCACGATTGAGACACAACTGGCACTGCAATCACATTCAAATCTGCAGTTTTCTTCGTCAGGTATGGTATTGTATAAATTTTCAGGGTGATTTTGCGACTGTGCCATATTGATAAATACAGTAGTTTCACTTTTAGCAACATAAAGAAAAATATAGATTGGACGCTATGGGGTAGGGGAGAGGGGTTTCAGGATAACGTCCATTGGACGTTAATTTTTTTTTCATTGTCGATGCCCCCTTGTTTACAGCAACCTTCTCCAAGGGATTTACAAAATTACACAAAATGCTACTTCTGAAAAACAGGAAATGACGAAACTACTGAAACATGCTTCGAGTTAAGATTTTCAACAAAGTGCGTTGCGTGACTTCCTCAAATATATATAAACAATACATTCCGGTTGTTTCTCGTCCTCACTTTCGAAGCTCTGCATTTCACTGGTATAGATAAGAGATATGATTTTAGTTTGGATAAAAGATTTTAAGAATATTTTGTTGAAAGTCGAAAAATAACCCAAGAAATATTATTTGTAAAAGATGATGTATTCAATGGTCGATGACGATCACATGACCTTGAATATAGTAGACTTCACAATCCGTAGAGTTCCTGTTTTCCGAGAATGTCGACCAACAAAAGGAGAATGATGTTGGCGTTATACTTCTTCCATAATTTTCCCGCCAGAACAAAATATAAGCGACATAGCTGTAGTTCAGATGTAAGGATATTTTGTCAAAAATCGAAAACAAAACAAAAATTGAAACAAATACTAAAGATGCGAAACTCAAAACTCAAAGTGTAATTAAATTGTTAATCCATGACCATCACATTATCTTTTTAAATACAATAGACTTGTCATCAGAATCCGCAGAGTTCCTTTTTCCGAGAATGTTGACCAACAAAAGAAGAATGATATTGGCGTTATATTTTTTCCATAATTTTCTCGCCAGAATAATAATAATAATAATAATAATAATAATAATAATAATAATAATAATAATATGCATTTATATAGAACAAAATATATGCGACATAGCTGATAGCTGTAGTTCAGATGTAAGGATATTTTGCGAAAAATCGAAAACAAAAATTGAAACAAATACTTAAGATGCGGAATTCAAAACTCAAAGTATAATTAAATCGTTAGTCCATGACTGATCACATGATACTTGTCATCAGAATCCGTGCATATAGTTCCTGTTTTCAGAGAATGTCAAATTATTCTATATTTGGAAAAGCATCTCGTTATATACTGATTTCCTTGAATTGAATAGTGACATTGGGAGTTGGCGATTGTACGAGATAGTACGATGTGCTGTCGTACTGCCAACTCCTCAACTGCTCCCTCATTCCACATCAGAAGTTAAAGGCTAGAGTCATTCCAGTGGTTGTCTACGATGATCAAAGTGAGTATCTAATTCTAAATGAGTTTTGATCTTCGTTCGAAGATTTTATACTACATAATGAGCCGCATGAAAAGCAAAATAGCTTAAAGCTGGATACTTTTATTGCTGCTCGACTGAAGGGTGATGTTTCTTCTCTTTGTTTCCTTGTTTCAAACGCTGATACCTATGCCAAAGAGGACAAAAGTATACTGAAATTAAAATCACCCAATGAGAAATAAAAATCACCACACGAGAATTAGAAATCACTAACTGAGAATTTAAAAATCATTACATGAGAATAAAAGTCAATATGTGAGAATAAAAATCACATATTGAGAATAATAATCACTATATGAGATTGAGAAACAACCACACGAGAATCAGAAATCAATAACTGAGAACTTAAAAATCATTGCATGAGAATAAAAGTCTATATGTGAGAATAAAAATCACTTTGTGAAAAAAATAGCATGTATGATATTTGGAAATCGCTGTGTGAACGGAAAAATCACTATATAAAATATCGATTAGCAGTAACAAATATCGACTGGGATTTTTTTTAATGAGCCTGCAAAGTACTTATGCAGCGGTACATGTGAATGATCATTGGAAGACTTATTGATACCGTGCGAGATCTTTCTCAACAAATAAGTAGATCTTCAGAAAGTCAAACGACTGCCGAAGTAGCGAGAATACTTAGAAGAGATGGGTCAGGCAATATGCCTACTACCAGAATTGATAGAGGAATTCTCAACCATCATGAAATCAGCAGCAGCATGGTCTTTTGACATGATTTAAAATGATTACTAGATTTATTTGGATGTCAGTTTTATGTATCTCAGTGTTAAGGCTTATAAACATTACACAGGACAGTTATAACAGTTACATAAAAGATTTATGGATATACTTTTTATTCATTGCATAGGTGCACAATAATTGTAAAATGATATATTGGTTGATAATTGTTAATTCAATATTATGATATTATTTAATGACAGTTAATTAATTATTGGAATACAAGAGTTAATGTTAAAAAGGGAACTCCAGTGTATATGTAAAAGTATCTTATTTGGTTGAACTAGTGACTG
>JAOBRB020391551.1:0-10276 GCA_027575285.2 Zoanthus pulchellus | reverse complement strand
GTTTTCAAATGGATTATCCCAGAGCTCTCGATTCGTGGCGCTGACCACAAGGATCGTGGCTCTGGGAACGAGATTGGCTCACCAGCTGAGCAGTGATCATAGTTACTCGGGTCCAGGCCCTGCTGCGATCCCTCCCCCCCCCCTGTTGTTAACCGTTGGTCATCATTATTGCATAACTTAAACAGTCCGGTGTTTCTTTTCTCAAAAGCAGACAAGAAAGCATAAAGGAATTAATTGGTTTAATTTATGAATGACTTTAATCATAGAATGTTACTTGACTTTGTAAAAGAAAGCATTTTAAAAGATTATCACAAGAGTTATATCGCGACGCTTAAAATAGAAATTACTTTTCCCTTTCCGCTTACATAAGATAAACATTTTTAAAAAGTTGATTTCTGTTACAGGCGCATTAGAATAAGTCAGTATTGTATCTGACTTTCTCGTACATTTCTCTTGCTATATCTATTTCATGTTCGAATTATAATATTTCACCTAATATCGAGAAGAAACTTTTTTTTCCCTTTCAGTGTCGGACTTAAGAATGTAAACCGTTGTTCATAATCTTCCGAAATTTCTTAATTATTGTATAACTTATAAAATCGTTTTTTTTTTCTCAAAAGCAGACAAAATAACATAAAGGAAATAAATTAGTTTAATTTATGAATTACTAAAACATTTATAGAATTTTACCTTACTTTGTAAAAGAAAGCATTTTTAAGAGGTTTTAAAAACAAAAATTATAATGCCACGCTTAAGTTTCCGTTTAAAGTGACATGAGTTAAACATCTAAAAACAGTTTATTTCTATTACAGAAGCATTAAAAGTATTATTTCTGAATTCCTCGTAAATTTCTTTTGCTATTTCATTTTTTTTTAAAGTTAAACAATGTAATAATATAGCTTTGTAAGCTTGCCCTTAGTTATAAAACCATTTTATGGACATGGTTTAACTGTCGAATCGCCATCGAGATTTCTTCATTCTAAGAATTTGTTCTTCTGTTCTTTGGTAGTTATAAAACCTTCTGCGTTACAACAGAAAGTACTACTTTTCGGTTTGTTAGGTTTTCATTTTCATTTTCTAAAGCGTTTACTGTCGTTTTAACTTATTTACTTTCCGTATCTATAAAAACTTTGCATTTACCATGGCTTATAGCTAATTATGGTAAGGTCAAAACTGGCAAATACATTCTTTTTCTAGTCTAAAAAAAGACAGAAGTACAAGCTAACAGCAAAGACAGCAACAACATCCACTAGGACAGAAAACCTATTTTTTGAATGAAAACTGGTAACAAATGCAACTCATTATCTCATCAATTATTGATTCTCTCAGTACCGGAAACATGACAAAATAATAACCTTGGTCGTGTACAAGCCTATATATATATAAGAAAAAGTAATTCAAGGTAGACTTGCTCTATTTAGATATTATTATCATACTTCGTTTTGCTGTTCCCATGGTGCACATAATAGTTAACTCGCCTAATTACAGCTTCCTTTACTAGACCGTATATTTTGTTAATCGCCTGGACGCAGTTTGTATTATCAAAAGATTGTCTGTCAGTTAAAGGCACAATACAGTTTCTGTGAAACAAAATCCAAATCCTTTTAATTACTTTATGCTTCAATCAGCGCATGTGTCTTTTGTTAGACGTCACAGAGACTTGAAAAGCGTTAATTTATTATCCTTTTCAATAGTTCAGAAGTTCCTTTAGCTTTGTATCGAAAACGAAATATTCGCTTTTGTATTCCTTATTTTCTAGATTGCCTAATTTCTACATTTTGGTTTAGCACTTCCTGTCGCCTCTAAAGTGTTTTTTTAAACTTCCAAGTTTGCAACACCTAACTTCTGGTCACCGACAAAGTTATTGCTTTACGTTAGGTTGTCAACGGCTATAAAATTCATTTAATTGTCAAATGAACACTGTTTTATAGGTAAACAAAAATAATAATTTAGATCTTGCTGCAACATTTAGTTCGCACCTTGCTAGATGCTTATTTTTAAAATGTTCAAAACGTTCAAAGTGCACTGGTCACAATCAAAGACAGCTGTTTTACTGAGAAGCTAAACTTAATTACAAATTATGTATACAGTCAAATGTTTATCGACAAATATTGCTTGTTTCGTGACACATTTCAAGACTTAATTCTTTACAACGCCTACACAAAAAAGTAGCTTATAAGTTCAAGTACTAGTCGAAAGGAGATAAGAACATAAAGACGGTATATAGACAAAAGAGAGTGGCTATGTCTCATAACGTGTCGGTCTGTAAGCGTTTTAAAGAAAGCATTTCGCGGATATATCAGCGCCCAAATAGTCTAAACCATTATAATGACATTAAGGGCTCACCTGGCCTAAAGGTAGATAAACACAAAGTAGCTTGGACTGTTTTTCTCTTTGTAAACGACGCTTTTGTGACGTACTTGAAGCAGTAACCTTTCACGTACTCATCAAACAGCGAACAAGAATATGAAACTGAGTTGTGGCCGGGAAGCGCAGGCTTCTCTGTTATAAATTTTCCTGTGTTTTGTTGATAAAGTTCGACATTATCTGTAAATCGACGGCATTCTGGTGCACTGAAGTTAATTGCGAATTTATCCTTACATGGTAGAATACTTTTAAATGTCGATCTCAAAGAGTGGATACTCCATTTAACGTGTATGATTTCACTCCGTGTAAGAACAATTGGTCCATTTCTCAGCATCGAAACGTATTCAAAATAGTAAAGACCTTGCGTGTCAAACAACTCACAACTAAAACTCATCCGTGTTCTTAATTCCCCACCATTTTTTTGTCGACCATTTTGCAGTTTGCGAACCACCTTCGAGGTGATGTTCACACGGTCTTTGCCTTTTCTATAGTAAAGAAACACTTTGTCTCGATACTTTCGCGGAAGACACTTGCGATTATGATAAATCCAGATCGATCCAAATTTTGTCAGTGCAGTGTGATTCAAAGGGGTTACTATACGAATCTGGCTCCATTTAAGAGATAATGTCTGATTTAGTATGCCACTTATTCTACTGTCAGATACATGATATTCGAATCGGTACTCTCCTGGCTGGTCGAAGATAGCACACGGCAGGACCACGACGTGTGGTATGGTTATGAGAACGTCTGTTATGGAAGAAACAAGCTTTCGATTCCCGTAGGCATAATGGAAAACATCAACAATCACTTTTCGTTGCGTTGTGTTATTTGCTACCTGAGGCGAAAGCCAGATTGTTACGTTCACGTCTCCAGCAAGCGTTGAATTGATCGCGGTAAGCTTTACTCGGATTTCAGAATCTTCGTCTTCCAATGATTTCATGTCTGAAATGATATTTAAGAAATTTACCCAAAATCAACATTTCTGTCCCCAAACAAATACAAAACTATCTGTGCCTTTTTAGTCAAACGGGTTACCGGACAAATATCTTGTAAACAAACTTGAACGGTAGGATGCGTTTTTTCAATCAATAGATTTGAGAAAATGTGATAGTTTGCCCTGCGGCAAAGTAACCTTAGTTAATTTGCCAACCGTTTAAACATGCCCTTTTGCCTCGTTTAATGGTTGATGAAATCATAACATGCATTTTAACGGTCTATTACATGGCTCTAAAATTAAGGAAGAGCCACTAAGCTGACCCATAAGTTAGAAACACATGTTGGTAAAGTCGATCGGCTTCGGGCTTAACTTTTACTTCAGGAATCTTACATTAACTCTAAAAAAGTAGCAGATTTCGTCGGTTTAAACTATAAGCAATTTACAGAAAAAATGCCTTAAGAACAATTTCTATCGATTTATGCTTACGACTAAAAACGGCGGGAACAAACCAAACCAAACTCCAAGCCAGAAAGACTGCCTGCACACAGCGGTATTCCATTTGTATTTCTTCATGGGTGATTCTTCATCCTAGTAAAGAAAACTTCAAATGAGCGACTGGGAGCGAAAAAGCACACATTTATAGAGTGTGAAAACGCACTAATATAAGCCTGAAGGGCTAACTATATTGCTGGATATTTGCCCCATTTCTGCTCGCGCTGCTGACTGTTAAGTTTGCTTAGCTATTTAGAAGCCATAATTAATTGTTCGTAATTATATTGTGCTGTACGATCAATTAGCATTCCACGCCCCCTCTCCACTCGTTGATTTGTATTGTAATGCAAACAAAACGAATCCCGCGTCAATCAACATCCTTTTCTTTCATTTCTTTTCAAACATTATTTACTCTGACTGCCAGACATACGCTCTAGCTTGCCAGAAATGTCACACAAGACATTTTGAAAAAAATATGATAATCGTGTACCGCAACTGCTCTGCATCACAGTCAAGGTCATTATTGACCTTGTATCAACAAGAGGCGTTCGAACAGCGTCCGGTGTTTACAAGAGATCTTGCCTTCGCAAAAAAAAAAAGAAAACCTTAAAATACAAATTCTTTTCGAAGCTTCATAACTATTCAAAATAGAGCAAGATAGCATTGAAAAAGTACAACTTAGTTTCTAGGCCTGCTTCATGGTTTATCTTTGATGATTCTTTATATGCTAATTCGTTGTTTACATTGCCAGGCAGGTAAAACAAGTTACTGAATGAAAGGTTGGCCAATATCTTCACTTTAAAATCCACCAAATCAAAGGGAACAAAAAACCGAGCTTCGAACTTAGAAAGTGCATTTTTTATTTTATGATCTTAGAGATAACTAGCAAGTTTGGATTTCTCTTGGTGAAGATGGTGAACTTAAACTGAAAATAAATTCATCTTTGGCTTAGCAACTAAAAGATGTTTAATGTCGAGTAATCTTTCTTGATTATTTTTATATAGAATAAAATTTCTTTAACTAGTTTGAATTCATTATTTGCAGATCTTATCGGGCGTAAGCTCACAACATTTTGCGATTTGACATAGGTGAACTTCTTTATATTTGATGTAACTTTCTAATTACGTGTATATAATATATTTACCACCGCGATTGCCCGCCCATGTTTACAGTCTTGATAAAGGCGAATCACAGAGACTTGAGGCAAAACAACAAAGCAAAACTAAATTTTTCTAAGAATCGAAAACAAAGGTTTGTGGATTATAAGTGACCTATTAGCTTCGTCGCTTGACGAAGCTTTTATTTCAGCAGGCTATAGTGTTCGATCTTAAAATCGCATTAATAAAACATTTAATCTAAGCAACGTACTTAGAGTGTTTAAGGTTAACATTCAATCTTCTCCAAGGGCATTTTATGTTTATTATGTTCATAGTTCTTTTCCAACAACTATCAATTTCTGTTCTACTTAGTTGAAAGTCAAAAGACAACATGCACTGCACCACGATTGGAAACACGAGACATTAGAAAGCCAATACTGAATTGGCATACGGTGTTTCTTTTACTTTGCATAACTTTTTATTTTATTATTACTCTTGTGTCATAACACCGTTTGTAAAAATAAACAGCAACATATTTTGATAATGAATTTATTCTGATAGAATATATAATAAAAAATGGCGATAAACAGCTTCTTTGGCGATAAAGAAATATTGAACTGGGATTGTTTTCAAGTGTCGAGTAAGTTTCAAAAACAAGATCTAAAGGAAACGTGGAAGTTTTGACGTTCTCTCACCTTTGGAAAACGTTGCCAGAAAGCCGTCAGAACTCTCTTCCTTTACGAATGAAAGACTCGTGATGTTGAAGTTCTCGATAGTGAAAACTCGCCAAAGTTGGTTTCAATATTTCGCGACCCGTGCAGCATTTATGATGTTGGTTAGTTCGAGGCATTAGTTCATAGATTCAATTGATTTATGACCAACAAGCATCCTCTGTCTCTCCTGCTGTTATCTCTAAATCCCTTTTACTTCGACATAACATGCAATGTAAAGTTATGAAACAGAAAATAGAAAATAAGCTTGCAAAAACTTTAAAGCAGTTTTAGCTCATTAGTCACATACATTAATTCGACATGTAAACTGGTTTAGTTTTCTTTCGAGTTCGAAGAGATTTGCAATAAAATAGTAGGCAGCCGTGTGCCAATATTTGTAACAATTCATACATGGCCATTGTTTTCTTGATTAGGTGGGAGGGCATCTTTTGTACTTACACCAATTAGAAAGAAAAGAAACCGCTTGTCAAACTGACATTAAGTCAACGTCAAGATATAACTCACACACAGAACATCACTTCAGAGATTGGAGCCAGAGCAAAACTTCGTTAAATATGTGAATCAAACCTTTTTAACCAGCATTGATCAACATGTGAAACTTGCATAGTTTTAACAGAATTGAAAGCAAGTATAAACATGGAGATTAAGAAAATATAACAAGGTTTTTTTGGTATTTAAAAATGTAGCAAACACTTGTTAAATTATTCTTATTATTCTGAAACCAAGACTTGAATGTCACTTATCAAAGCACTAAAGCCATTGAAAATGACGTCCGGTTTAATGCATAATAACCACTGACGAAAATTTTAAGATGTTTTAGATAAATATTTTCTAAAAACAGATTGTTTTGTTGTCTAAAGGAAATAGCATAAATTGCACACGGAATTGATTGGATTTAATTCACAAGAACATCAAAGGTCATTTCTTTACAAGTCTCATGGCCGGAGCTAAAAACGTACTTGCCATCAAATACTAAAGTAACTCATGAATTAAAATGATGTTTTGGCGGGCTGTCAGATTTTAGACGAAACATGTGAACATGTGTGGTATGATAAGAGCTCATTGATTTCAATAAGTCAGCAATGTGTACAAAAAAAAGAAAAGAATTGTTTTAGCTTTTGAAGAACGATCAGGAAGTGAGATGAACCGTAATTAAAGGACAGAGTATGATCTACAAAGCCCGGGTTTCAGCTTTTAATTGGATTTCGTTTTTGACAAAGTTTTGGCAAAATCGTGACAAACTAAAAAAATATTCAAAAGATCTTCAAGATGGGTCTGTCACTTTATAGCATTAAGGTAAAGGACGTGGTAAAACTGAAGGGTATTTCTCAAGATACGTGTTTCAATTATTCAAAACAACGATCGATGTTCAATTTCGAAACTTCAAATTCAATTCCATTTGCGAATTCTTGTCTTTTGGCACTAAGAATAACCCTAAAGTGTCCCTTTATTTAAATTGAACTGCAAACGAAAATCAAAATGTCAGTAATAAAAGCACATGGATACAAAATTAAACTCTTCTGTTTTGAAATAGATAATGTCCGTTTATCGAGGATATCATTTTTCGATAATTCCTAACAATCAGAAATAGGGAAACACAAATGTCGTGTTATTGTCACTTATGTGGAAGCGGAAGATTCAGATATGAACCAATCTTGATGATCTGTTTCCTGGTAAAGACATCGCGTGAGCCAAACGACGCTCCCTTTTTGATCAAACAAAACCAGTTTGATCTCAGCTGCATGTTGCACTTCAATATTTTAAAGCAACAAGGTGATTGAACTGATATAAATCTTTCTTTTTTTTCCCGGTTAGTAATATGCAGATAAACCCACAACATCTAGCGTGTTTTTTTTCACACATTACTTGAAACAAGGAAATATCGCCATTGACATGATATGTATCTAGATATGACCTTCTGTAAATGTTACGAAATATAGCATGCTCAAAGTTTGTTAACTGTGTTGTCATCAGCGTGAACAATTACATAACCCTTAGACTTACCTCGATCAGTGCTCGGCAGCGTTCAAAATCGTTTCAATCAAAAACTAATTCAAGAGTGACTGAGTGGGCTCTTTAGTGACGTAAAGCATTAGCCAAAAGCCCTCTTTCTGTATGTCACTTTTGGCAGAAATAAAGAAAAAATCATGAAGACAGCTCGAGCCGTGATCTGACTAAAATTATAATTCGATATTAAATAATCATTTTAAAATTATATAATTTAATAAAACCATTTTCGTTATGACTAGAAAATTAACTAGCAGATGCTTGTGAATGCTAAGCTTTTTTTTCATAGTATAAAAGTTGGAAATAGCACAACCAAATTAAAATAGCTACTTGAATTCTAATTGGTGCGAAATTTTATTATGTTCATATTTTGTCACACAGAGTTGAAAACTATGTGCTGATCGATATCAATATAGAAATAATAGTTATTGTTCTTTGTTGTATGTTTTTAAGTTTGTTTTAAACGTATTTTTAAAGTATATTTCAAAATGTATGTTTATAAAGTCGAACATTTTCAAATATGTCAATTTGGTTTCGATCACTGTTTCGCGCTCTCATTGCCGACAGAACTATAAGACGAATGAATTTAAAACAGTTTAATTCAGTTCACATGTCTTAAGCAAAGAAAATTATGGTGTTTTCTTGATCTATTTCAGTAAACAGTTAAAAAGCAACCGGATAAAGGCTGTTAAAATATCTTTTTAACTTATAGAAGAAAAACAATTAAAAAGATGAAAAAGTCAAAAAGCAATGAAAAAAGGCCTAGAAAATAAACAGAAATTAGCATTTTTGCTTTTAAATTCAAGTTTGCAAAAGCTGAAAAGTAAGGACGTGTCAAGGAAAATTGAAAAAGTCTAAATACAATCGCTTTTTACCACCTGCTAAATTATCGCCATATTTTTAAACTAATAGAATAACTTTAATGCATTCTGAGATTAATTGCACATTGAAGATCTTGCTCCTCACATTACTAAAATGTTGGAAACTAATATAGCATGATTTTGAAGCTAAATGAGTTTTGTGATCTTAAAATGCAGGGGAAATGTGACAGATATAAAACAAATACAAAAAAATAGCAAACTATGAAAGTACTTATGGTAATTGATATATTTTTCTGTGACTAGCTGATAAGGAACATTTGATTTTATCCTTATGAAACAAAAGTCTTTCTAGCTAGGTTTTAAAGTTAAACTTAATTCTTGAATTAAAGCATTTCTCCTTACATAACAAATACAAAATAAGACATTTGGTAATGAGAAAATAAGAACTTATCAAACAGAGCCAGCTACAGACGATTAAAAGTGAGATTCTCCCAAACTTCATTAATGAAAATTATGTCCTCAAGTTGGGAGAATTTAATAATTCAAATGGGAGTGACGGGGTTAACGCACAAAATTTTACAAAGGTATCTAAAGCCTCTAAGTTGATACATTTTTGCCCTAATCTCAATGATACCTCTTATTAAAAAAGAAAAACCATGTGGAATTCCTATTATAAACTTTCACGTGTCTCAATGTTCTTCATTTTTAGCTGCTCCAGCCTTAATAATTTGTGATTAATTATTCAGAAAAAAACAAGGCGTTAAAAAAACAGCGTTGATCGTTTGTATACATGCATGTTTCATTTAGATAGGTAATATAATGATAGATGGGAAACGATGCATCTTTGCTTTTACTGAGCCGTATTGTGAATTTAAATTAAAAGATGCAATCAAGTTTGAATTGGAAACATTTTCGCTCTTTTTCAGCCGCATCACTGTTTGCATTCGTTTGTTCCTGAAATGTTCTTAATTCTCGGGCAACCTCAAAGCTTCGTTGTTCTTATATAAACTTCAGTTCTTATCAGTTATCAAACAAAGCGTTACGTTTAGACCGTTATATCATCATATCTGGTCGTTTGAGTTGTAATAACTTTGTTATTTCATACCTTAACACCTGTCGACTGATATAATATAATATGGGATAGGGTTAACTTCTCAGTCGAGCCACTAAAATTATATTGGATTTTTGATTTGCTGCGGAGCGAGCGGAGCGAGCAAGCACTGAATTTATAATCAAAATCTAGAAAAAAATCTTGATTTCTGTTTGTTGTTTTAGCCAGAATTCATTGCATTGCAGACAGAGTTCACTGCTCGCTGGCGGAGTGTAGTCTTTTCTTGCACACTCTACGATACGTACATAAAAATGATCGAATAAGTACATTAAATGATTTATATATATCGGGTATTAAAAAACGTCTGTAACAAGAAACAGTAAATTTAGCCCTTTATAACAATAATAACAATGCAGCTCAATAACTTGACTGTAGAAATGCCTTTGCAAAAATTGAGCCTGAAACAAAATATGAACATGAATCGCGACTATGGGCGATGCTGTTGATGAGCAAACAAATGAATGTCAAAAAGTGTCAAAAAGTTGTTGAACCAAAATTAGTTTCGTTTCTGTCGTGGCGGCGTGCTGTGTAAAACGGTGTCAACTATCACAATTTGTTGTAGTTGTGTCGAGTTCAGTTCACGTGCGAACGCAAAAGAAGCTAGAGATAAGGGACGTTTTACACTTCGCTGTATATATATAAAAATATAAAATGCACATTTAAACAAACCAAAATTCGTAGCATTCTCATAACCTTGGGATATACTAGTCATT
>JAOBRB020391460.1:0-10277 GCA_027575285.2 Zoanthus pulchellus | reverse complement strand
AAAAAGCTGTATTTTCGGCTTCAAAACTAGGGTTCGACTTATACACGCGTTCGACTTGTACACGAGTATATACGGTATGATTTTTTTCATAATTTTGGTTAAAGTGAGGTTAACCACACTGTAATCAAATTAACTAAGTTGTTTAAATTATACTTTCTACACAGGACAATAAATTTTCAATAATTTCATGTTGTGCAAAATTGATTCAATTTTACATTTCACACGTGCAATTAAAAGCACTCACAATTCAGTTCATGTGTGTACCTACTTGATTGCACGTGTCACATGAAAAGGCCTGCATATTTAATAATATATAATAATATAATAATTTAAATGCTGAGAAGAGATCAGTGTTGTTACTATTAGAAAAAAGTATTTGCAGCACTATTTGCAGTTTTAGCCTACAAATCTCAAGATGGTGGATCAAAATTGTAATAAGCACCATTTTGCTATAATTATAATACTGTACTTTTATCAGAAGATTTCATTTATTTAATAATTTAATTTGTACATCAACCTTTTTTGACTGATTAGAAGCAGGTTTATAATAAAAACAATAATTAGACCTTTTAGTCTCATAAACTATGAGTTTCAATAGCCCACTTGCCCTATAACACCTTATGGGCTATTCATGACCTGCTAAGTCCATTCATTCTTCATATCCAATAAACAATCAGACCAATTTTGACAAGGACTATAAAAGCAATGTGTGGAGTAAAACTGATGGAGAAGAGGACAGAGTCCTAACCTAAATAATGGAGATATTAGGATTGAAGGAAACAGTGCTTCAGATAGCAAAGGTGAATGAAATTTATGAGTTTTTGGAGAGAATGTTAAAGAAAGGAAATACTAAACAGTAATTACAGTACTTCATATAGTAATGATTAAACATTGCTTAGTTTTGATTGGTCAAAAAAGGATGCCATGAACTGAGCAGGATGCATAGCCATAGCTACCAGGGGGAAGGGAGGGTGAGGGGGAAAGATGCTCCCTTCCCCAAATTTTTTCAGTAGCGTTTTAAGTCAATACAGTTTGTTTTGCTAGATTATTCAATGTGCTCTTTTAAGACTTAAGAGGACTTGCCCCCCACTGAAAAAGTCTAAGCTACAGCCATGGGATGGTGAGTGAGAGTTGGAAAGATTGGTACCAAAGTGGAGTAAATTCTGCCACCCCAATTGACAATGATAAAGCCAATTCAAAGTTGAATTGATGATAATGATGAGAATGTACCTGTACATCATAACCATCTGATCCTCTGTTATAACACTGCACAACTTGAGGGCGAAAACTGGAGCAGCTGCCCCCAACACACTTCAGCTGTGGGACAGCAGGGGTACGCCTTGCATTTGTCCATTGACCTTCTGTCAGAGTGATAGCACTAACATCTTGCAGAAGAACTTTATCACGACTACCCCAACCTTAAAATAAATATTAAATAATAAATTCATTAATTTATATCTAACATATTTATCTATTGATATGGATTAGATAATCAAATGCTCTGATGTGAAGTGTTTATTTTCATCAAATTGTAAATTCTTGTAAGTTGAAGATAAACATATTTCATGTCATTTTCAAACTTTACAGTATGAAAACACACATGTTGATCTGAACCAGTCAAAATGCATTTACTACCAAAATATTGTATAAGGTACTAAAAAAACACATTTGTTGACCAATCAAAATGCATGTACTATACAAGACTTTTGTAATTAAGAGCTGAACAAATCAATTAGTATATAAACTGATAAAGTATTTTTTGTTAGCAGCTGAACAAAATAATAATATCTAAAGATCAGACAACTTATTACCACTCAACATTGACATGTATATCTTAAATAAAGATAAAGTAGACGTCCTGATGTCACTAAAATCACACTAACTCGCCCGGTTTCAATTTTTTTTCTCAATCTGACAATCACCTTTATCGTTTTTACCAGGGAAGCAGCTGGTCTAAACAAATTTTAATATATTTTGCAAAGGAAGCAGCAAAATTTTGAAACTGTAAACGTAAAACTAAAAAATTGTGCATAGTTTTCACATTTTCTATTTAGTTTGCCCTTTCTTACTTGCTCGTTTTTTTTATCGTAACGCATGCAGCAATAAGTCAATGTAGATTCAACCTACAACGCGTTTACTTTAAGCGCCTGACAATTTATTGCAAAGTTACTTACCTGCCACAACTTGAAGGAAGAATAAAGAAACTAAAAGGGTTGTACACAGTCCTCTTAACGTCTTAAACATTTTTCAAGTGAAAAAAGTATTTCCTGATGAGATCTGTCAAAACGAACTGAAGGGAAACGGAAAAATTAGCTGCAAAGTTTACCGCGATGACAAATCTTTATAAAAACTATTCACCAAAAGTTCTTTGTCAGTAGCTCTTCGTTTGTAAGCGGAATACTTTAAATGTTTAGCTCTGTGGTGTGACTTTGCATTCAAAAGTTATGGATTGCACCAGCACCTTTCTGAAGTACACGTCTCGATTTAACATTGGCTCGCCATTTTGTTTTAAGAAAATGACTCTATTTCTATTTTCGTGTCAGTTAACTCCTCACCAGGCTCAAAACGACTGCAATTGCCAATTCTTTAAACTGACGTCATGAGGGTTGGTGTTTTTTCCACCTGCAAACTCTTTTTATGTCAAACGCCTGTCTCAATGTAAATGGCGGTGTTAGAGGGTATTACAGGAATGTAATGATGATTTTTAAAGTTTCTCAGAGTCTTTTATTTACACATTAGTAAAAATGCTGGATGAATATCACAAAAGTTTTAGGATGTGGGAAAGAACCTTAACACAAAACGCTTTGTAGCCAGTCAAAATGTACAAGATTAGGCAAATAAATAAAATATCTTTTTTTTTGTAATGCCAAGCGTGAAAATATATATGATCTTATTAACTTTATTTCAAAGACTTTAATTAACACAGGTGAACAGCTAGTTCCTTTTCTTTTTGAAAAGTTATGCATCGTTAATAATTTTGAAAGTCAATATTGTATTTTTCAAAATGAATAATTGAATATATAGCAATAATTCGTGTTTTGGCTACCAAATAGGTTTATTACAATAATTCTTGTAAAGCCTGTGCTTATGGCTTGATATACCAGTAAATACTGAATGCAGGATGTAACCACAGCTTACTACTGTAGATCAGCAGAAGAACATCTAGGCAAGCATAATATGTAACACTAACCATAAGCTTACTTGCAGGAAAAGATCAGTTTTGTACAGCTACCATTACAGAAAAATCTAGCATGTTGTAGTCATTTGGTCATTGCTGTGTCAAAACTTATTCACATGGAAGTTAATCAGGCATAATTTCAAAATTCTAAAAGATTTAATATGAAGGAAAAGTATCCATACTTAACTAAGTTTCTAAGTTATTTCAGACACAAAAGTTACCATTTGTCCAACTTATTGTAAATCGTTTTAAAAAGCATTAGTTAATTGGCAATACACTCATGGTGAAAACTGTCTCGTGAAATAAAAATTCCAGAAGTTTTTCAAGAATGCTCCAGGGTAAAAGAACCCTTTTTCCAGGAACCAATTTCAAATTCTCTCTTGGCGAAAACCTTTCTCATCCCTAGAATCCAACATTTTTCATAGCCAGCAATGCTTTGCTCAATAAAACATAGGCATCACCAACAAAAAAGTAGGGGGCTGTATAAAATGGACAACAAAAATAGTGAAGTAATTTCTGCCATGATAATTGCGAGAGAAATTGTGTCTTTAAATAAAAATGTGAGTAAGATGTTTCTACAGGTTCCACAAAAATCTAGTCTGAGTTTCCCAGGAAGACAGTACTACACCTTGAAATGTTCTGTTTTCTAAAATATTTTAGGGCCCTGGAAAAACATTTCAATATCCAGGAGTTTTCCTGGAAATTCCAAGGAGTAGCAAACTCCAAGTACATTGTACTAGCTACTGTAACCAGATTTCCTAGCCACAATTCCCAGAACTAGTTCAATTGCTTGTTCAATTCCAAACACAGATAGCATTTTTCTAAAATAGAGGGGAAGCGATTTTCCCAATTCTGTTTTCCTTTTTAATTTTGAATTATAATTAAATAGGTCTATTTGCGGTATAACATTACCAAATTCACCAATATGAATTTGCCAACTGATTGTAAAAACATCATTGGGACTGACTGGGTTGATCATTTGCATAACAGTCCTTAACTGTTTACTACTGTAAACAAGGTGAACAATGTGTGGGTACTTCGATTTAAAATGTTCAAAAGTTCTCTGTCTGTGATGAAACCAGGCTGCATACTGCATTAAAACTTGGAAGAACAAACATAAATTATTTTCTTCCTTGACTTTCTCATTGAAAGGTTGTAATTCCCTTGTCGCAAGTGGGTTTAAAACATTAACTTCAAGGTCATTTAGTCTGGCTTTGTATTCCTCTTGAAGTTCTCTCAAAGTATCTATAGAAAAAAGGTAAAAAAAAATATTAAAAAATTATTAAGTAACTGCTCCACAGAGAAATACTTAATTCTCTCATATATCATTTACAAAATAAACTACTAAAACTATTAGACTCAACAAGTCAGGGGTTTCATTACAATTTGGAGCAGGAGCGCATCTGGATTTGACAGGTGAGCATCTGTCTGTAAGACCCTTTGGAAGAGGACACAACAAAACATTTTAGGAAAGTAACTTTTATTTTGTTCTTTTGGTTTGGTAAAAGCATATGGACAAATTTGTCTTCACAGCTGGTCAATTTCCCCGGTGCCGGCCCTTAATCAAAAACCTGTAGATTCGATTCAAAGATTCGAAAATGCAAGTGGCAAAAGAAAGCAAGAGTGTTGATTTAAAGCCAGATAAATCAAGCAAGTTGGAGGGTGAGGGTTAGGGTGATCCTATTGTTCACAGCTACCCTCATCTATGGGAAATAAACCTGGATCAAATTGGAATTGATTTAATTCATCTTGTAGAGAAAACATGATTGTACAATTTAATAAGTACTTCATTTAACTATGATAGCAAAGCAGTCAGTGACTCAGGGGAAAAAATAGCCGGTCGCCACTCGCAAAATGCGACCGATGCGATCATTTTGCGAGTAGAAACATGTCGTCAGTTGCCATTTTAGAGCCTTGAATTGTCCTGATGCCATTTTGGTGGCTGCTAGCGATCATCATTTCTTCCAGCTTTTTTACTTCATATTAATGATATTAACTGACAGCTTTCAACCTTACCATGATCAGCTGGCTAGTCAACTGATCGCTGCTCGAGCAGAACAGTGCTGTAGGCCGCGTGCACGATACTGGTGATCAATTAAAATATTGTTGATTTTGCGTGATTTTAAATTCATCTATCTTGTAATTCTTGATAAAAATGGTTAAGTTTTGCCTACAGTAGCTTTATATTTCTTGCTTATTCTATGATTTCTCAAAATACCTGTGATGAAAAATAACAACGAACCGAGAAAAAGATTATTAAATGTGAAAAAAATGGGCAGAAACTCGCGCCACAAACACTCGGGTCAGCACTACACCATAGATTTTTTCCAAGTTATTTATTAGTTTCTCTTAATTTAAGACCAAAATCAAAATGTGCCTTCAGTAAATTGTTGTTTCCAATAAAGTTTTTCGTTTTTGGATAGAACGTTCTTTTGCAGAATATCGTGTTGTCAAACTCGGTATATGAATTCAAATTATCACGTGAATGTCAGCAAGCATCGATTTCTTCGAAAACTGGCATGAAAAGTTCCATTATTAAATTTGGCCCCTGATTTATGGCTTTGGCCCCTAATTCTCGCAAGTCTAGGGGCCAAGTGGCTCGTGGGGAAATTTTCTTATTTTTTCCCCTGAGTGTAAATTGCAAACTAAATTTTGAGCTCTACTACCTGATAAAAGTTAAAGAAAATACAGATCTATGTACATATTTAAAGGATGACATTGACGGGGATAAAAGCTCTTAACGGGTAAGCAGATATTTCAACCCCGGCCTAGAACTCAAAAATAGGGAGATTTTCCCACTTGGGGTATATCATATCCTTCCCCTACAACCCAAAAATGTGGTCTAATAGTTCTGAAGTTACATTTTTTTCCTTTTGAGAGTAGTTTTGAGTGCAATCAGTCCTGAAATTTTTACTGGTCCAAGCTCTGCTGATGAGAATTGTTAACAGTCTCTTTGGGGAGTTTGTGAAATAAATTGGACAAGAACAAATAATAGTGAATCATTCCACTTGTCAAAAAAACACAGAACATCAAGGTTCTCAGTAGTTTTTTGATCAGACGGCCAAGAAGTAATTACAGGCAGCTAAACCTTGCCAGCTAAGCCTTGCCTTGCAGCTAAACATTGCCAGCACAGGCGGCTACTTTCGTCTTGACAAGTGGCGGAATTCGCCAGTTGCCGGCTTCTACTGAGAACCCTGGAACATAGAGATAATTTTCTTCTAATATTACCTCATTTACCATATTTTTATTGGTTTATCATTTGACACAACTTTTTTTTAAAATTATTTACTAGCTAGTTATCAAACTGTGAAAAAAGTGAATTTAGTAAAAGTAGAAAGATAGGGAGACAATGTTCACTGAAAATCAGGAGACTCCAGATCTGGGAATCCAATAAAACTGGAATCTCTGTGGTTTCTATCACCTTAGTAACTCCAAGTTAATGAATGTCATTCAACTTCTACATCTACAAGTACACCTAATTACATAGCAACGGTTGCCCATCTCATCACAATTTCCACTTCTTTGGAAACAACAAATAGTCAAACAATAGTCACAGTTTTTTGCTCAAAGTTTAATTTGAGTTCAATTTGATACAGTTATGAAGTTCTGCAACCAAACTTGTAAATTGCAACCAGGCTCATTTCACTGACAATACCATCAGATAAATGATTCGGGGTATGAGTTCATGTGATATGCAACCTCTTTTTCCCCTCCAAAAGACCTTAATATTAAAGGTGGGATGGTCAAACCTGGTAACTCTCACGATTCCTTCCACCATGTGTCACACTATTTCTGTACATGTCTCATGACATGACTCAGTTTTCTCACCATTTTAATTCTCTATTTAATTTCTTGCAATTTTAGTACATTGTCACCTCTAGTTTGATACTAAGATTTTATTAAAACAGCAATTACTTGTTTATAATTCTTAACTGAAGTAAAGATAAGATGAATATACATTTTAAATTGAACTTCTTATATTCTATCAACAGTTTTTGGAATTGTATTGATAAAAGTACCATGTAAACATTAAATACAGTCAAATCAATTCATTCTCACTACTTTTAGTGAAATCTCCAGATTTTTTACCACTGGAGAAGAAAATCTCTAGACTTTTTACTCTCTGAGGTTAGCAGGTCTGTGGTATTGTTTATTACTTATTGTTACCTTTGGCAACAAAATATCAAAAAGCTAAAATTTAAACATTACCTTTTGACGTATTGGAAACTTCTTCTACTGTGCTTTCAATTACGATAAAATCAACGCTAAACTTCAAACCATAACATTTTCCAGACAAATGCCTTTGCCACTTTAACAGAGTATTTTCTGCAGTGGAATCTTTAAGTTTTTTCAGTTCGCAATTATCAAATTTAATGCCAGTTAAACCTTCCAGTGATTCAACTTTCAACTCAATTCCTTTCTCTTCAAGCGACTTATCCATTGAGTTTTGATCTTTTAAATAGCCAGATTCTTCAATGTCAAAAGAAAACCGTTTCAGGTCATCTATCGAAAATTCGCCCACGGATAAGCGCTCTTGTAGGTCAGTCTCGTCTTCTAACTTTTTAATTTTATTCTCCAACTTTTCAACCTCATTTTGAAGGAAATCTTTCAGTTGTTCTTGGCAGGATATGTTGTTTTCCACTTCCATTTTGACGAAAAGTAGATTTTCTATTTTTTTACAGTTGATTTTTCCGCCAAAACATATTAACATTGCATTGTGGGAGGACTGATGTAACCGCTGGTTTCAACAGTCACCTGCTCAAGTTTCTCAAGATAACTATTAGAAAATTGAGTTGGAAATTGTTGAAATTGTTATTTTTCTGTTTTTATTAAAAATAATGAGAACAAAATTTATTTTCTTACCTTCACGTTAATGCAGCTGTGAATACCAAGATAAAAATGCAAAATACTGGGTATGATTACTCTGGTGATTTTTTTTTCGAATTTCTTTTTGCGTGACTAAAAACTTAAAATCCTTACACTTACAGGAAGTTGGCGGGCAGAACTGTGTTTATTACTGGTGCAAGTAGAGGAATTGGAAAAGCTATTGCATTAAAAGCGGCACGAGATGGCGCAAATATTGTAATAGCAGCCAAAACAGCCGTTACCCATCCAAAACTTTCGGGTACTATCTATACAGCTGCTAAAGAAGGTACTAATTTATTGGCAAAATTTCCTTATCTGGGCCTACTTACTAACTTAGGGCCGATTACATTGAGCTTTTTCAACCCCGGGATTGAACTCAGCCCTATTAATCGGGCTGAAATTTCAGCCCTGACTTCAATACAATTTAAGCCTTATTAGATCAAATGCACGATTACATTGTCAAAATTTTCAACCCAGGGCTGAGTTCAACCCCGGTGTTGTGTAGTTAAAAATAGTTTCAAGTCTGATAAAGTGGTTTCTAAGTAAAGATAAAGTCATTTTCTTGTAACAGCTTGAAATCATTTTTTTCTGACAATCAGAATGAGAATATGAGGAAAACTTGCTAGTTTCTTTAATGTTGCTTTTGAAGAGTTGCAAACAAATGGAATTACATCACATTCACAGAAATGAACTAGGGATCTGGATAGTGCAAAGTTTTGCAACAATTTCTCTAAAGACAAAGGCTTCAAACCAGGGTTGTGTGATTTTCTTTGCCGCTTTCGTTTATTGATTTCCAATTTTCCTTCCTGAACTTCGAGTTTAAAGTTAAGAATATATATTTTCTTTCTTCCCACTCTCGGGGGCCCATTACTTCTACATTAATTTGGTCTACTTTGGCAGCAAGTTTTAAGTCAAAAGTGGAAACACAAATTTTACAAATTGTTCGTCCCTTTCATTCATTCATATTTAATAATTCACCCTCCTCATTTGCATCTTAAGAATTTTTGCACCCGCCTTATACTTTTGGGCTTTACATTTGTTATCTTGCTATTTAGATTTTTAAAATTCATGTCAGTTCTCATCGAGTGTCTTTTTGTGATTCCAAGAACGAGTACTGTAACTTGCACAAGAAAAAAACATGGCCATGCCAGCCCACACTGAAGTATCTTAGACAGCAAGATATCACATGATCCATCGCCCTACGAAGAAAGTTTACACTATGAGTGTATGAATCCCTGATGTGAATTTGTGCCACTCAACACAATACTCTAAAAGCTTGATACTTTAAATGCATAATGAGCTTGCCAGTCACCAGCTCAAAACCAGCAAATTTAGATGGCTATATCTCAGGAGAATTTTATCCAACTTTTGAGTTGGTCTTTAAAAATGCAAAAACATTTTTTACTTCATAGGTACTTTAATTAAGCATTAGAGCACATCTTTCTATGACTTTATCGGTGAAATAGAGCACGTGTGATGTTGGGAGAGACACGAGAATGTTGTAAAATCACTAGCCTCAGGCAAGTGATTTTAAAACGTTTCGAGTGTATCTCCAAATATCACATGTGCTCTATTTCGCCTAAAAGTCATAGAAAGTTGTGCCCTAATGCTTTTATGATATAGTAAAATAAGCGGCAAATTAAGCAAGCGAAAACCACGACTTTATCGTTGTAATAAAGCATAGATTTGAACCAATCAGAGCACGCATTATATTGTAGCTATATTATAGATGTGAGATAAAATTGATACTGGGGGCCTACTAATTTTTATGCATGTAGTGTATGAAATTATATTGTTTTCGATTGATACAGTTAAGTAAAATGCTTGCGTGGGGCAAGCAAAATTCATTCATGAGCAAGTATAAGGTTTGTGCTAGTTACCAGAAGACCCAAAATTCTCAATAAAAATTATATTTAACTTGCTGGACAAATTTATAGTGTAAAAAGAAAAAAAAACAAACTGTTTTCCACAATAATATTCTCGTAACTACTGAATAGGTGTACCAGAACATAATTAATTATATAATTATTATTTTTGTCATAAAAATGCAGGGGATATATGTTTTATACATTTTGCATGGTGCTGTAAGTTTAATGATTTATTATTTTTAAAGACAGTGAAAGTGATGGTGGAGCTGTGTCAAGGTGTTTTGGATTGAAGAGGAATGCCGGATGAGTGGGCGCTGAGTGTCTTGGTACCGATATTCAAGAGGAAAGGGGATGCAATGAGTTGT
>JAOBRB020391459.1:0-19983 GCA_027575285.2 Zoanthus pulchellus | reverse complement strand
GCTACGTTGCCAGCGTGGTTGGTCCTTGTGGTGTAGTGGTTAACACGTCGGACTAGTAAACCGAAGATGTGGGGTTCTCAAAATACCTTTACTGAATTTAGACAATATAAACAATACATGTACCGTATATGGTACTTTTCTGTATACATTGATTTGTACATGTAATTTGTACTGTGTCGAATTTTAAAATACAGTAACTGGTACGAAAAAAAACCTGTGATGTAAAATTAATATCTGCAAACTTAAGTTAAGAAACCCAAGAAAAATTTTCAATAACACTATATGAATTATTTCATCATAAATAAAGGTTCTTCGCCTTTTCTCAGCCTCATTATGTTCTTAACAGTTCTTAAATTTTTGGCGATTTTCAGCCTCATGTTCTTATAAAAAGGTTCTTGTAAAGAAAGAGTGTATGGTATATCTGCTGGAAAATGTCCGATCAAACTCATTTTTCAAATATTAGTGAAAAATATGATTCTATCAAAGTACACAATTAACGTTAACAAAACATGATGCTTCTGTGATGTTACTAAATATAGACACACTCATTTTGTATAAGAACAACTTTATAAGAAAGAGACTCAAACCGGCCGAAAATAAAAGTAATTTAACCCTTTCACTCCCAGTTATATTGTTAAATTCTCCCAACTTGAACTCATACTTTTCATTGAACAACTTTGAGAGAATTTTGTTTGTTATCTTCATTAGTTTGCTTTGTTTGATCAATTCTCATTTTCTCATTACTAAATGTTTCATTTAGAATATGTTATGTAAGGAGAAGTTGGGTGCTGATAACCGATTGGGACTTAAAGGGTTAAGAACAAGCTCAATCTGACGTTGAAAAGATTGAAAGTGTCTCTAGTTGAAACTTTACTAAATCTTGCAATTCATGTTCACAGTGTGCACCGTAAAACCACAAAACCACCATTTTCTCAACTTTTCAAACCGCCCACCTAAATTAGAACAAAGTAAGAAAAAATTAAGAGTAAAGCGGCCAAGAAATTAAGAACGATTGAGCTAAATCCTTTAACGAGCCTAGTGTCCGATAGACCCGGCGCTTATCTCCGGTTTTTGTAGTGTTAAGCGGATGAGAGTCTTTGACTGCCCCTGGACGGTACACTAATCCATCGCAGGTTAGCTCCCAGCAGACACTGGTACTCATCTACCTACCCCGGAAGGATGGAAAGCTTAGTTGGCTTAGGCGGAAAAGAAGGTCACACAAATATTCGAATCTCGACAAAGAGCCATGATGGAACTGGGGACCTTGTGGTTGGAAAGCAGAGATCTTAAAAAACTGCGTCAACCACGTCCGCCTCGGACGAAATTTACTGATTCTTATAAAGAAACGTGTGGCGTGTTTGTGCTCGTAGGTAAACCGAAGTCGCTAAGATGGGGCATTTGTTTTTGAAACCTGAAAAGGTCTAAATAATTACAGCAAAAATAAACAATTGCCAGAAAAATTGGTATAAATGCTCCGAGCGGGAATCTAACCCACGTCTCCCTGATCACTAGTCGGGCGTGCTAACCGCTACACTATCAGGGACCACCACGCTGGCAACGTTGCAGTTTCATGATTAGTATAGTGGGTTAGCGTGAGGATTCCCGGGCCCAATTTTTCTGTAGTGCAAGTGCGGCCTAATGCTATTGGAGTATATTTTGCCTACAACATAAGGCTCAGATCAACTGAATAATACCAAATGTGAGGCAAATGTGAAACAACAAATGGCTCGCCCCAAGCCTAACTTACAGCAAACATTCAAGTAGTTGGTATTTGTTAGATGTATAGGGTAATACCTGCCATCTTGTTAGCAACAGTGTACATTTTAGCTGCTTTACTTTAACCAACAATAATAAGCTATCTTAAAGTGCACCTTACCCAAAACATTTTTTTGGTCTTAAATAAATTTTAGCATTCTCCATATTACTGATTCGAAAAATTTTTTGATTTGGTCAAATTCGCGATTCTCTGTGAATTTTTAAAATCGACAAGATTTTCGTTCAAGTTCGAGAAAGGAGAGATCTGGGGCGAGCCAGAGCTATGACGTCAATTCCAGAACTATACACCTCGAACTTCATCTTTTTGGTTGCTGCAACCTGCAGCAACGCAAATTGTAGGCATTTCCTTCGCACGCAATCGAGAAACAACGAGTGAAGATAAGTGAAATTATGTTGATTTCACTTAGATCGCGGGAAATAAGTTCTGGAATTGACGTCACTAGTCCCATTCCCCCGGTGGTGGCTTCACTCGGACTTGAACGAAAATGGCGTCTTTTTTGGCGAGATTTTCCGAAATTCAAAAAATCACAGAAAATCGGGATTTAACCAAGTTAAACAATTTTTTCGAGTACGTATTCCGAATAACACGAAAATTTATTTAAGACAGAAAACATTTTAGGGGGTAGGTACACTTTAAGTTGGTGCTGTCTAATCTTTATGTTTATTAAGACTTTATATATGTTGTTTTGATTTCTATTCTTGTGTATATATAAATTTTCTGGGTAAAAATCTTTATTCTAGATCTTCCAATGAGGATGAGAAAAATTAAAAACAAACAATTACGTTTTTGTTTGTAGATTTTAATTTCAGTGTAATTTGCGCGAGAAGGTTTTAAACTGCACTTCCGGCTCAACCTTCACCAGGTGATAGGGGGACTGGTAACCACTATATTATTTTCGGCTCCATGATGTCAGAAGCAGATTTCAGTCATGAGAGTCTTGTCCTGTATCTATATATTTGTTCCATTTTCATGTCAAATATTGTACCGAATTGGACTTTATTAGTACAACATGTAGCCGTAAATATTCGAATTACCGCTTAGCTTGTAAAAAGCGCCCTGCTTCTAAATAGCACTCCTCCTAGGGCTCATAATTAATTGATAATAAGCGTCCCCCCACCCACCCACCTATTGCCTTTAAGAATGTTTGGAGTTCACAAAAAGTAGTTTTCTTTAAGGTTTTTGAATTTTTAAGTTGCTCTCGCCTTAGAAAACTAGATAGCTACTCCGTCCAACATTTACTGTAATCATACAAGGCTGTGCAAGCTGGACAGCCAGAACTCTTTTTGATTTAAACATGATTAAATCAGCACGCACACAAAAGTGAAAAAAGTATATAGCGCATAAATAGAAAAAATAAAAGTTTACATAAATGTTTTAAAACTAAATAATATTTCATGACAACTAGACTTTCACTAAACTAAACATTTTACTGTTGGTTTCTTCTTTGATAGGCTTCAGTACTTTCATTGGAATGGTCCTCACTGGCTTTGCCGAGTCGGAGCTCTTCAAAATCTTTTTCAAAATGTTCCTTGGAATTGTACTCCTTGGCTTGCTACACGGTCTGTGTTTCCTGCCCGTCTACTTGGCAGTCATTGGCCGCTGGTCACCACATATCACCGCAGGCGCGCAAAATGTTTCAAATGAAAGGAAAGAGGAAGATTATGAGCCTTTTAGGTTAAACAATGGCGACGGCTTAAGAGAAACTGTACTTTAGTAAATCAATATTTTATTCAATTTATTTTTATTTACCTTTTATATAGATATATTTATTCGCAAAGGTATATAACTCGGTTTACAAGTTGTTACACACAATATACATAACATACTATAAACGCATTATACATATCAAATGTCTAATAATTTACTTAATAATATTATTATAATTATATTATTATTATTATTTTGATAATTTATGTAGTTTAAGTTCTAACTTTTAACATTTTTTTAAATTTGGATGGTCAGTTCACTGTTTCGAACGTAATGAAAGACGCCCTCTGTTGAAAACAGAAAACATTGATGGACTAGCTAAGAATTTATTTTATGGCCATGTTTCGCACTTAGACTCGTTTTCAGACGGAGGCACAAGAGAACTCGGAAATGGTCTATTAAAGTATTTGCTCTACATTACTCGACAAAGGGAAGAATGGTATAGCTGTAGCTACATGTAGTTCATGACATAGGTTGGCATGCATAGTGGTATCAGTCGTGCTTCCCACCATTACGACCCGGGTTCGATTCCTGGGCTCGGCATGTGGGCTGAGATTTGTCGATCTCAATCTGACTCCGAGGGTTTTCCTCCGGGTACTCCGGTTTTCCTCCGTCTACAAAGTTGACTTTTACGCCAAGATCTGAGCTATCGAGCGATTAAACATTAGTCTCTGGCTAGGAAGAATGGGCAACCACTTCCTTCGCAGTTGACGTTTAATAAAGTATTTATTTCTCTCTCGCAATTCCGTAAGTTGGGAATATAACTGTGACTATTATGTATAACGATACGTTTTCGAGCCCCAAAGTTCTTTAACTCGCTTCCTCTTGATATTGTTAATTGTAATAGCATTAGTTTCTTAACATAAAGCTTAAGGAATTTCTTCTTTCTTGATATTTGTGTATATGTGCATGCATGTGTATGTGTGTGTATCTATATATGTATATATACATATGTGTGTGTATGTATATGTGTATTGAGAGAGAGAGCCGAATTTTTTGCTTTTTCTTAAGTTAGATTTTCACTTCACTTCTTTACGTCTGTGTGTAGATGTCTGTTGTTCGTCTTAAATATTTTATGTTTATATAGTAAAAAATATTCAGTTCTAACTATTTAGAGGCATGTTGTTTAATTTTTAATAATTTATTTTCTTCTCACGTGAAGCTTGTTAGTCGCATGTTATATCTTAATATGGGGGAGCCCATAGTTTATAAGCCTCCTGGTTTCTTTATAGGCTTCCTCGCCATCTTTTCTTTTATAATTTTTAAGTATTTGATGTATTTACTTGTATTATGACAAAACAAATCAATAAACTGAAATGAACTGAACTGAACGCTATTATGTACACTGTCTTGGTGATATTTTTACACTCGGAATGTAGCCTGAAAAACCAGGCTTTCTCCTTGCTCTCGTTATTAAAACCACTAACGATAGCATTGCTTGAAACCAGCTACAGTTGATGTCATCAGTTGCTACATTGTGGATTTGTATAAGAGTATGTAACTAGTAACCACAGGGTACCCAAGTAGACATGCATTGAATTATAAGAGTAACACAGGGTACCCAAGAGGACGTTCGTTTTGAAAACTAAAAAAGATAAAAAAAAGCGTCTCTTTTTTATTACTTGCCAAACTCAAGGATTTTATTGCTGTAGCTACATGTTGTCCATGAGGGATGTAACTAATAACCACAGGGTACCCAAGTAGACATGCACTGAACTGTAAGAGTAACACAGGGTACCCAAGAGGACGGTCGTTTAAAGAAAAAGCGCTTACTCTTTATAACTTGCCAAACCCAAGGATTTTATTGCTGTAGCTACTTGTTCATGAGGGATAGAATCACTGCAGGGTACCCCAAATAGACAATCATTTTCACTCCAGCACTGAAGAAGACTAGTTCTACTAGTCAAAATATTTGCAATAAAAGTTTTGATATTGTCGTAGTGCCAGCCTTGCATTTTGTTTATTTGTTCTTCAAGTGACGTCTGAAGCACACGTATCTCTGCCACAAGAGATCCGACAAGAATAACTATTGGTTTTTATTTACGTGTTGTGTAGTCCATTGCACTCAAACGGATTTGTTAAACAATCATTGGATTATAAGAATAACACAGGGTACCCATGAGGACATCCGCTTTGAAGACTAAAGAAAAATCACTTGCCAAACCCAAGAATTTTATTGCTGTAATTAACTACATGTTGTCCATGAGGGACAAAACGACTGTCCTCACGTCCTCTTGGCTACCCTGTGTTACTCTTATAATCCAGTGCATGTCTACTTGGGTACCCTGTGGTTATTAGTTACATCCGGGATGTAATTAATAACCACAGGGTACCCAAGTAGACATGCACTGGATTATAAGAGTAGCACAGGGTACCCAAGTAGACATGCACTGGATTATAAGAGTAACACAGGGTAGCCGAGAGGAGAGTCGATTTGAAAATTAAAAAGAATTAAAGAAAAAGAGCTTAACTTTAACACAGTTTAAGGCGTGTATCCTTGTTAACAGAGGTTAACACAGTTTTTTTCTTTGTAAACTCTGTGTTTTTATTGAAACAACTAAAGTATTTATGATGGAATCCAGCTTGTATAGAAAAAAGCAAGGTCAACTCAAAGTTGTCGAGTCTCTAATGAAGTTAAAATTTTACACTATACAATGTAACATTACGAAAAAACGCCAAATAGGATAACGGTCGTAAGAATGAAAACTAAAGTAGCCTTGTGGTATAACGCTTGTCACCTTAACGTAGTTTAAGGCGTCTATCTCTGTTAACAGAAGTTAACGCAGCTTTTTTTTCTGTATGAATTCCGTGTTTTTATTGAATCTGCTAAAGTATTTATGATCGAATCCAGTTTGTATAGAAAAAAGCAAGGTCAATAATAAGTTGTCCAGTTTCTAATGAAGTTAAAAGTTTAGACTATAAAATGTTGTAACATTACGAGAAGACTCGAAATAAATTAACGGTCTTAACAATGGTGAAAAAAGGATTTCAAGACCGCAACCAGTCAGAAGACTCGAACCGGAGCACTTTTAATCTCGGATCTCCAATTGTTACCACTATGCTAAGGACACAACCGTGACGATCACGACAAAAACTTGCAGCTACATTCCACCGTACAGAAGACAATGAAAACGGTAGTTTAATAATCCTTTCTAAATCTTCCAACAGTTTTGGAACTTCTTCTCTTAATCTTGTTCTTCTTCACCAATTCTCTCTTCCAAAACGGTTGTCGAGAAAAAATTTGCTGAAAAACAAGCTAAAAATGGCTTACGAATATTATTCTTTTGTTCCTTTCATACTGAGCCATATTAGGGGCAGTTGGTTTCAAAGCCACATGTGCCACATGTGGCTTTCTATTGTTAAAGCGCTACTATCACCTAGTATTTTACAAAATGTTTGAGAACGTTAATTAAGCAATTTTATGCAGAGCCACAAACAATAGGTCGATCATTCTGTTTGTCGAGTTTGAAATCTTTCTTTGTTTCGGAAGCTTGTGCATTAAATAGACAAGGTACAAAAGGTCTCGTAGAAAAAGAGTTAACAAAAAAGGTGAAAAAAAAAAGGGGAAAAAACAAAAAACGAAGAATTAGCTTGCTTTTTCATCCTTCTCAACTCTATGGCATTCTAAAATTGTCCTCTATTTTCCACAAATGAACGATTAGCATTGTGGAAAAACACGAGAACGGTAATGCCTGCTTGCCAAGTTCGACACTCGGGTGATTCCTATATTCGTTTTTTTCTTAGCAACAAAGTTTGTTTTTAATTCAAAACTGTCAACAGCTTATTTATTAGGTTACGACGTCAGATACTTATGGGATGTGCCTTAAACGCTCCGCAACACCTGCATTCGACATGTAATAGCTTTTCCTCGATCTTCGACGTCTCTGGATTAATCAAGCTACTTACAACTACGGTAGAAAGTTAAAGCAAACATTTGTTGATTGAAAAAAGGCAAACAGCAAAGTGAAAAAAAGGCAAAACTTAAATTTTGCGGGCGTTGATCTGGTAACCAGCGAACTCCGTTCTCGGAGCTTTAACGCTGAGCTATGCTGATTATTACTTAAAATTGAAAACAATTTTATGACCAGTTTGTGGGGCTTTACGTCATGAACTAATTTGAATAATAACTGTTATTATGTCTTATATTTTCGTTGAAGTTGTATTATTGGTAACGTAGCCCAGTGGTATAACACTTGTCATCTTGACGTAGTTTAAGGCGTCTATCCTTGTTAACAGAGGTTAACGCAGCTTTATTCCGTATAAATTCCGTGTTTTTATCGAAACAACTAAAGTATTTATGATCGAATCCAGCTTGTATAGAAAGAAGCAAGGTCAATTAATAATAAGTTGTCCAGTTTCTAATGAAGTTAAAAGTTTAGACTATAAAATGTTGTAACGTTACGAAAAGACTCGAAATAGATTAACGGTCTTAACAATGGTGAAAAAAAGGTTTCAAGACCGCAACTCAGAAGACTCGAACCGGAGCACTTTTAATCTCGGATCTCCAATTCTAACCACTATGCTAAAGACACAACCGTGACGATCACGACAAAAACTTGCAGCTACATTCCACCGGTACGGAAGACAATGAAAACGGTATTTTCTTAATCCATTCTTAATCTTCCAACAATTTTGGAACTTTTTCTTTTAAGCTTCTTCTTTATCACCAATCCTTTCTTCCAAAACGGTTGTCGAGAAAAAATTTGCTGAAAAACAAGCTAAAAATGGCTTGTGAATATTATTCTTTTCTTCTTTTCATAATGAGCCATTTTGGGGGCAGTTGGTTTCAAAGCCACATGTGCCACATGTGGCTTTCTATTGTTAAAGCGCTACTATCACCTAGTATTTTACAAAATGTTTGAGAACGTTAATTAGGCAATTTTATGCAGTGCCACAAATAATATAGCTCGATCATTCCGTGTGTCGATTTGAACATCTTTTTTTCTTTTCGGAGACTTGTGCATTTAATCTACAAAGTACAGAATGTCTTTTTAAGAAAAAAAAGGTAAAAAAAAACACACAAAAAAAACGATAGATTAGCCTGTTTCTTCATCCCTTCTCAACTCTATGGAATTCTAAAATTGTCCTCGTTTCCCCACAAATAAACAATTAGCATAGTGGAAACACACGAGAACGGTAATGCCAGCTTGCCAAGTTCGACACTCGGGTGATTCATGTATTTGTTTTTTTCTCAGCACCAAAGTTTGTTTTTAATTTAAAACTGTAAGAGGCCTATTTACTAAGTTACGACGTCCGATACATGTGGGATGTGCCTTAAAGGTCCGCAACACTCGTGTACGACATGTAGTAGCTATTCCATGTTCCTCGACATCTCTGCAATTAATCAAGATATTTACAACTGCAGTAGAAAGTTAAATCAAACACTTGTTGATTGAAAAAAGCCAAACAGCAATGTGGAAAAAAGGGAAAACTGAAACATACCTGGCGTTGAACTGTTGAACAATCACACGCCGTTCGTGGAGCCCTAACATTTGGAGCTATGCTGACTTTTGCTTGAGGTTGGAACAATTTTATGATTAGTTTGTGGGGCTTTACGTCATAAACTAATTTGAATAATAACTGTTATTACGTGTTATATTTTGGTTAAAGTAGCATGAATACTAACGTAGCCTTGTGGTATAGCGCTTGTCACCTTAACGTAGTTTAAGGCGTCTGTCTTTGTTAACAAAAGTTAACGCAGTTTTTTTTTCTGTATGAATTCCGTGCTTTTATTGAATCTGCTAACGTAATTATGATCGAATTCAGATTGTTTAGAAAGAAGCAAGGTCATTACAAAAGTTGTCCAGTCACTAATCAAGTTAAAAGTTTAGACTATAAAATGTCGTAACATTACGAAAAGACTCGAAATAGATTAACGGTTTAACAATGGTGAAAAAAGGAGTTCAAGACTGCAACTCAGAAGACTTGAACCGGAGCACTTTTAATCTCGGGTGGCCAATTCTAACCACTATGCTAAGGACACAACCGTGACGATTACTACGAAAACTTGCAGATACATTCCACCGGTACACAAGACAATGAAAACGGTATTTTCCTAATCCTTTCTTAATCTTCCAACAATTTTGGAACTTTTTCTTTTAAGCTTCTTCTTTATCACCAATCCTCTCTTCCAAAATGGTTGTCGAGAAAAAATTTGCTAAAAAACAAGCTAAAAATGGCTTGTGAATATTATTCTTTTGTTGTTTTTATAATGAGCCATTTGGGGGGCCGTTGGTTTCAAAGCCACATGTGGCACGTGTGGCTTTCTATTGTTAAAGCGCTACTATCACCTAGTATTTTACAAAATGTTTGAGAACGTTAATTAGACAATTTTATGCAGAGTATGGATAGCAGAGCCACAAACAATAGCTCGATCATTCTGTTTGTCGAGTTTAAAATCTTTCTTCTTTTCGGACACTTGTGTAATTAATAGACAAAGTACAGAAGGTCTTTCTAAAATATGTAGAAAAAATGGTAAGAAAAAAAAAAGGTAAAAAAACACAAAAAAACGAAAGATTAGCTTGTTTCTTCATCCCTTCTCAACTCTATGGCATTCTAAAATTGTCCTCTATTTTTCACAAATGAACGATTAGCATAGTGGAAAAACACGAAAATGGTAATGCCTGCTTGCCAAGTTCGACACTCGGGTGATTCCTACATTCGTTTTTTTCTAAGCACCAAAGTTTATTTTTAATTCAAAACTGCCAATGGCCTATTTACTAAGTTAGGACGTACGATACATGTGGAATGTGCCTTAAAGGCTTTGCAACTCTGGTGTACGACATGTAATAGCTTTTCTTCGTTCCACGACGCCTCTGGCATTAGTCAAGCTAATTACAACTACGGTAGAAAGTTAAAACAAACTCAATAAAATTGTATAAATTCACTTGTTGATTGAGAAAATGCGACACAGCAATGTGGAAAAAATGGGAAAACTGAATCGAAAGTCAAGGGGCGTTGAACTGTCAACCACCGCACACCGTTTTGGAGGTCTAACGCTAAGCTATGGTGATTACTACTTGAATTTGAAAACAATTTTATGAACAGTTTGTAGTAATTTGAATAATAACTGTTATTATGTCTTATATTTTCGTTGACCTAGCATGATCGGTAACGTGGCCTGGTGGTATAACGCTTATCACCTAAACGTAGTTTAGAGCGTCTATCCCAGTTAAAAAGGTTAACACGTTTATTTTTATATATTCCGTTTTTTTAGTGAAACTACTAAACTCTACGCTGAATTAAAGCATCGGAGAAATACGGCCGGTTCCAGGAACCATGGAAACGGTATTTTCGAATTCTTTGTTTTGGAATAGCCAGCGTAGCTTGCGCAAGGAGATTGGGGAGAGATGGAGATCTCCCCAGTCTCTGAACATATTCTTTTCATCTCTCCCCAATCCCCTTCTTCTTGCTACGCATGCTAAATAACGAATCCGCTCGAATCATTGCAGGCAACCTGTTCCCTCTTATTTTTATGGCTACTTCCTGGGTAATCAGTAAGTAAGAGTTTTCTAACCATCGGTTGGACTTCGCTTTTGCTTCGGCTGGACGAACTAGTCGGAAACAAACCGGATTGGCCACCGGGATTTCTACCGCGTGGGACTGTGCAAACGACAACTTTCGAACTGTCTTTTGTAAACTTTCGAATTTGTTTCGAATGCAACTCTATTCAAGCAACGTTTTTCTTGAATTTCCATGTACTCAAATTTTGATTATTGAGATTGCGCCTAGACCTAGTATAGGTAAGAAGTTGTCTTTACTAGGATTAAGTTTTGTTATCATTTTCTAGTGAGAGATCAAACACGGAGTGCTTCCTCCGATTTGAAACACGGAGAGTTGGTTGAAAAAAAGGAGGCAAAGCCGAGGTCTTTTTTTATCCAGCTTCGAACTGTTTTAAATTGGAGGAAGCACTTTTTCGAGTGTTTGATATTATTACTTCGCAAACAAATGATTAATTGTCGAGAAAACAAAGAAATAAAATTGCCCAAATCTATGCACATTAATAAACGATTTCAAACAACGGTTACGTCTGTGATTTGCTTTTAAAGTTGATGAATTATAATTGAGTTTGAGAATCACAAATCAGGAACTGTTTTCAAACACTGTGCAAAGTATTTTTTGCTTAAAGTGCATATGACGAAGATTGTTTTTTGAAATATTTTAAACTTTAATGTATTTTTGATTATAAACCGAAGTTATTTACTGCCAGAAATCGTTTCTCGTTGTTTTATTGCGTGTTGAAAATGCTGATTTTTGCCTAAAAAGTGTCCGCCGGCTGCGCGGCCAAACCAAGGCATGTGACGTCATATTATTTGCAACTTTTCCTTGAAGAAAAGAAAAAATCAGCGATGGAGAGTAAAACGAAAAAAAATAGTGGAAGATATTGCATGGTCCGAGCATCAAATACAGAAAGCTGTCAAAATACCAGCTATACTGACGGCATAATAACGCAACTTTGCAAACCAACCTCGTCCCCCGGTTCCTCTCTCTCCCTCGAGAGAGAGGACCCTGGGAACGAGGTTGGTTGCAAACAGTGTGTCGTCATACCCAGAACCAAGACAAACTTTTACTTCAAAATTGTGTTTTCAAGACGCAAGAAACCCTAATTTAATTTTTTTTGAGGACTTAAATATCAAATTTGTCTTTCTCAAGTTTTAAATGTGAAAAAGCGCCGAAAAAAAATCCGTATCATATGCACTTTAAGATAGTCTGAAGTTTTAATACTAAACGCGTAAACAAGTTTTTAAAGAGAATACTACTTGATAAATCGATAAAATCCTAAATGAAAGCGCGCTTTGAAAATAATTCGTGTAACATGATTAACCTATTCGTGGTTCTTCAGAGACATTAGGGACCTTTAGCAATATGAGGCGGGAACGTGAAAGACGTCTCCAAGAAATCACCTCTCTGGTTTAATCTTTGTTTACTTGTGCAAATCATTAGGGTTTTATTTTTTTGTTTTTCGCTTTGTCAATAGAAAAACGATTTAATTTTTCTCCATGAAGCTAAACAAATACTGAGAAACGTTTTGCTGTTACGTCCACGTAGTCTCCACTGCTCCAAAAAAGGTGTTTTCACGTTATTTCAAGTGACCACTCCTTGCACGTGCTCCACTCGCTGCATTCCAACGTGCAGTTACAGTATTTTCTATTGTTCTCAGCTGTCGCCGTCCTATTTTTTTCGGGAACTTCTAAATTCCCTTCGTGGAACCATTATTGTCCTTAGTGACACGAAACATTTCCTTTGAGAAAAAAGTTTCCTTAAAACAGTAATTGTTTTATTTTTTATTTGATTTTTTAAACTATCATAGGTATGTCTGTTCTGATATGCACATACTTATTAAATTTAGTAAATCATGAAATGTTTTAAACCATCGTTTTTCAGATAAGTTATATTTCGTCTTTCCTAGACATTTATTTTATTTCTCTTATAAATTAGCCGATAATATGTGTAGTTCCGGTCATTCGACCGACCCTAAATTTTCTAGTGCAAAATCGCCGACCCTGTAATATTTTATTGCTTCTTTTGCATTATTTTGAAAATGTGTTTTCTTCTGCAAGTTCACTGCTGTTTTTTTTTTATATTATTCAAATTGAACCAGCTAAATAAACTTTAGGAATTTAAATACTTAATCTTCTTTTTGATGTAAATGTGAATAACGGCTGAGATTCGTGCTGGTGTACCTGTCTGACGTGTCGGATTTAGATCTCGTCTCCAGACGGCAAAAGTGGCAGCAACCGCCATGCTAGCACGATCTGCATTCTACAGGGCTCATTTGGGACGCAAAGACCTCTGTGGACGATGTGGCCGGTAAGGAGCTGACCCCATGACTGACCTTAAGGAGAGATTTAAGACAGTCCTTCTAGTGTGCAAGGACAGCCAGAATGCAGGGCTTAAGGCAGTCACACAAGACCGTTTGGGAAGCAGCGATGAAATGAGTGGAGCAAATGTTAAGACACATATTCAATCAACTTTGACAGGACAAAGAATTGGTGTATATATGTTTTAGGACATAAACAGATATGTGGAATCTAGTTCTATACACTATCAAACAGCGTGTTTTCGTTTATACTACGTTTTGTTCATTTCAAAACAGCTGTTTAAATGTTTAATCTAGCTACACAGAACTATGTTTGAATTAAAAGCATCTGGATGTTGTTGTCCATGAACATCTGCGTGGTAATATAAATGTTTATTTGATATAAATATAAAATAAAAAAATAATTCCGACTGTCCGACTCTAATTTTGTCAGAGTATGTGACAGGAACCACACAAATTATTTTGTTTGGCCTAAATAAATACATTGATAACTGCATAGGCAATTGCCATATGAATGCTTTGCGTGTATATTTTTTAATGTTAACATAAACCATTATCAATGTAATTTTTTGCAATCCTTAAGTTTTAATGACAAAAATCAACGCCAATATCCAACGTTTCGGTGTCATAAAGTGTCAAAATAAAACAATTAAACAAACACTTTAGCCCGCACTGAATCCGACTGAGTGTTCAATTTGGGACTTATGTCACGGATGAACAACTTTTTATTTTCAAATTTTTTGCCCAGTAACACTTCTATTGTTCTATTGTATTTTTTATGTTAAAAGAAGACCTTGATATTTAATTTGAATAAAATTCTTGAAAATGAAGTCTGGATGACTTCGAAACGTTGGATATTGGCGTTGTTTTTGTCATTTTAAAATACTTTTACAAAACCTCTATTATTTAGAATCCTTAAATTTTCTTCCAGCCCCTTCCAAGACATACTTGATGACGAGAAAACTAACTAGCCACAAACTAAAGCGAGCTGTGTCGGTGTTTCTAAAGAAAACAATTTAGAGATAAATTTGTACGATAACCTATATGTAAACAGAACAATACACAGTCAGAATAATGGTGCATTAACTTTGCAATAGTTTAAAAGGAATATTTGATTTTATTTTGAATTGTTTCATTAGCAACATGATTCAAGTATAGACGACAAAGACTTAAGACACGATAAAACTACTCATTGAAGTACGCTATTTTCATATCAAGACTAAACTGCAAGTGATTTTATCTTTGGAAAACTGACATTGACTAACACGTGATCTTACACGCATCCTATATTCTGATTGGCTACTCTGATGGAGTTCTATTTGTGAAAGCTTACTAGGAGAGAAAATACGGCCAATCAAAATAGTATCGAGCCCCGTTTTGCAGTAATTTCAGAGAATTTCAATCCAATAATATAATTTGTACATACTTTTTTGACCGATTAGTAGGTTTATATTAAAACAATTAAACAACTCGGCCTCATGGACAACGAATTTGAACGGCCTCAGGGACTATTGAAAGATAGTCCATTGTCATCGAGATCTATGTCAATTAAAGTTGGTCTGACAAACTGTAGTGCAAAAGCTACCTCAAGATACCTATGTAGCAGAAAAAGGAATATCAAAACTGAGATGAGAGAGATTGTTCACCTAAAAAAACTACCCAATCCGTACATTGGGGGAGGTGGAAAGTCGTGGTTTGCGCCTCAACTGTTAAAATTTATGGTCCTCGTTAAGGGTTAATTTTTAACATATTTAGATAACTAACAGAAACGACGGCGTCTTCTCAAATTCATTTTGGATATAGCTTTTAAAAAGTTAACTATAGAAAAACAAGGAGTTTTTTTTCTAGAAAAAAATTTTTTTTCTAGAAAAAAAAACTCTTGCCATGAACCAAAAGCCTTTGTCGTCTTCATTTGCAGCAATGAAGCGGGTTTGTATCAACTGATTTCAGCGTCCTTCAAACTGGAGGTCACGTGCGCATTGTTGACTATGAGAGGATTTCCTTTAAACTCGGCAACACCTTCCGAAGACACGTGGAAGTCGGGCTGAAAGAAAAAAACAATAATAATAATAATAATAATAATAATAATAATAATAATAATAACAACAATAACAACAACAACAACAATAATAATAATAATAATAATAAATAAAGACTTTATTTAGGTGTCAAGGCTTTCTAGCCAATCAAAGGCCTACTAATTGGAGATACCATCTTTACCACACTAAGGTGGACGGAGACCTTTCACAGTTACAACTCACATAAATAAACACAGATATAATCCCCAAGAGCCTACGGTTTAACGTCCCTATCCGAGAATACGTGAAAGTCAAACCATTTGAATATGTCAGAGGAAAGGCAGCACTTTCTCCTCAATTATTTTCAGACTCTGAGTGTTGGTCTGGCCGGGAATCGAACCCAAGCCTCCCGCACGATAGACTGGCACTAATTGAGCTAACCAGACGGCGGTTTGACTATCTAGAAGAGGTTACGATTTTTCTCGCGCGGTAAGACGAATGGAAATACAAGTAGCAAACCAGCCTTAACAAATGTCTCAACTTTAACCAGAATAATTCCACAGTATTTTACTTCTTTAACTTCATCACTGATAAACCAAGTTTGGGAAGTAAGTGCAATTTAAGGAATAAATAATTAACACTAGAAAATTATTTTATTCATGATTTGTGAAGTCATTATATCGCTTTTTTAAATCTAAAAATGAAAACAAATGTCACCTATGACCTCAAAATTCGAATAACAAAAGAAAAATGTTGAACCTAAGAATGCTTTTTAATCAAAGAAGTTAGGAATTCAAATTCTGACCGTGTGCAGGGGACTGGTACCTGTGACGTAACAGTAGGCAGACGTCCTTCGTTGTCGTTAGTATTTCAGATTAAAAAACGTGACAAACAAATCACTCAAACTAAGTGTCTCTATTTCTCGCAGTGCTTTAAACCGGAAACGAAGAACATTTTGTGTTGACAGTGGTTAGTATTGAACCGGAAGCTGCACAAGTACCTTCTCCTACGTCACTATATACCAGGACTTCACATGAAATTAATGCTCGGTCAAAAACGACAGCTGTCCCCAAACTGTCTTAAACCCAGAAAACATAACAAGAACCGCGTCAAACTTTTCATCTAAAGGCGTGTTCACACTACAGACGCAAATACAAGCGTAAACGCAGACGCAATAAAAAGGAAATTTCTTTTTTTTTGCGCATACCTTGCACTTGCGTTTGCTCTTGCTTCACAAATTTCCAAGTGTGAATGGGGATGACGCAAACGCAGACACAGACGACTGCGTAGCTTGCATCACTTGCGTCGCTGGTGTGAATGTCCTAGCGCTTGCGTCTGCGTCTGCGCTTCCATTTGCGTTTCTAGTGTGAACACACCTTTAATGATAAAAAATGAGCAATATAGGGACTTTTGGTTTTGAAAATACTATTTTCGAATTTGATTATAAACAATTCATTCTTGAGTAGTTAAACTTATAGTTGCTCTGAAGAATGACCAAGGCTGGAAACGTCAGTTCCTCACTCTAACTTTCCAACCCATCGTCACTGAATTATCAACTAGAACTTTATTAAATTATCGCAATGTTACAAAAAAATCTCATCTTGCCAAATTTATTCGTTCAAAGTGGTGAAATACCTTGAGTGTTTCAAACACCTTCTTCTTTGGGTTTAGCTGTTCGTCTGGGGCTACAAAACAAAAGAACAAACTGAAATCAGAAAACTGACGGAGAAAAACGAAATATTTGGCTTTCGTATCACTCTTCTGATGGACTATTACAAATCTCGCCGTCTATTGGCTTTATATTCACTACTAGTGGACTATACTGTATTTAACAACTATACACCGAAGTGTCGGTGGTTAGTGGTGGATATTTACTGAGCGGCGAAGCGGCGAGGTAAATGTCCTCCGTTAACCACCGACACTGAGGTGTATACTTTAACAATGAGATAACATACACTACCAAAAACAGAGTTTTTAAAATTCATTCATAACGGTTCCAATATTTTCCCGCGCGGAAAGGTCTGAAAGAACAAGCCGTCTAAAAGTCACATGATACATCACGTGATCAAAAGAGTGAGAAATTGACATCTCGAGAGTTACGCTTTGCTTAAGCTAAGTGAAAATCGTTGCTTCTTGCATGTTCGGCAAGTTCTTTTCCTTAATCTAAGAGGTTTTATTTTCTGCTGTGGCTGTGGAAGGTGCCTACTAGTGGACTGTACGGTATATACACTATATGTATATATACAGTACTGGTGGACTATATTGTATTTAAAAAACAACCTTCGTTCACAGGAAAAAATTCGCGCGTACAATTGGTCAAAATCGATCACATGACCATGATAAATAAGAGAATAGACCACGCTCAGCAGTTCATTATAAAAATTTTACCATGCTCTTTTTGATTACTTGCTAATGGCAGAAATACAAAAGTTTCCGACAACAGAAAAAGATGAATTCTTAAAACTAATCAGTGACTCTATTTTTTTAAAGTTGTTCTCTATCAGAGTATTTACTCAAGTTATATAATTTGGCGGGCTTTTGGGCACACGTCCAACAGTTTCCCGCCTTTTACTTTTAGATACGTTTTCCGAGTTTGGGTTTCTTGTGAAGCATTTTGAGGATTTTTAAACAGTTGTTTTTGTTGGATTTTTTAAACATGGAATTCAAACTATTGCCAGATTTACTAAGTACCGGATTGTTATAATTGATTTGTTTTATATTGCAAACATTTTGGAGCAAAAATAAACAGATTACTGACTTGTTTTGACAAGAAATCTTCAAGATGGCGTTTCGCTTCTTTTCAATTGGGAATGGCTGCGTGAGAAAACGTTTGAAATACTGTTGAGTTCTTCTAATGTTTTATTAAAACATTGAACTAACTTCCCAAAGGACATGCTGATAAAGTCGAAAACAAAATATTTGCTGATTTTAAGTTGCGCTTTAATTTCAGCTTTTGACAAATTTCAGTAAAAGCTTCGCTTCACATTTGCTTAATTGAAAACTATTTTCTTTGCGTTGATTTTTAAGAGTTCTGTCACTTTAAAATCATTTTCCATGAATCACTTTTTGTTATTCTGTGTTATTCTATTTGAACTTAATATGCAATGTTAATTATGTACTCATTTAATTAAATTGTTCAAACTCGACTCTTGCTTGAAGTTCGTTGTATAAGGTGCGCCCTGCAATGCAGTCAGCTCAGCTTGCTTATTAAAAGGGTTAGTTACTTTTAGTTTGTAGTTTGTTTACAAATATACTTACTTGCTGGCGTAAAAATGAACTCGAAATTTCTTATAATGAACTCGACTTACGCTTCGTTCATTATTTACATTTTCGCTCATTTTATCGCCAGCTCGTAGGTATATTTATAAAAAATTACTCACTTCCAGTGAGTAACCCGTAAATACACCACGCTCACCAGTTCATTACAAAAATGTTACCACGCTCTTTTCGATTGCATGCAAAAGGCCAAAATACAAAGGTTTCCGACTATAGAAAAAACACGAATCTTAAAGCTAACCACTTGCACGCGCGGATTTTTTCCATTGAATGAAGGTTCATATATACAGTATATACACTACAAAATTGTATGTACTTTCATTTTTTCCCGGTAACAAAACGTCCAGAGGGCAATATAACAACACAGGAAGTTAATTGTAATTTGATATGACTTCAAAAGTTAACAAAACAAAAGAAGTTTGAATAATAAAAATATATCTGAAATCTGATTTTCAGGCTCTTCTTTAAAATCTGGGCCCAAATGTTTAACCCACGATCTCGTTTCTAATCTTACAAGGAAAGATTTTAGCCGTAATTATGGGATTAACAATTCTTTTCCAAGAAAAATTCAAAAAGGCATTCATAAATGACCGTTTATCTTTTCTTAAAGAAGAAATTCCTCTTTGAATTTTTGCTTAACCCAGGGTTAAACTTAATCCGACTTTGAACAACGGGGCCCTGGTATTTAACAAGACACTTAATGAAATTAAGGTCAGAAAAGAAGCAAGTTTTGTGGTCCCTTGGCGGTCACGTTTCTCTCGGGGAAAACAGTGTGTTTTGTGATCCCTTGACGTTCATGTTTCTCTGGGGGAAAACAGTGTGTTTTGTGGTCCCTGGACGGTCACGTTTCTCTCGGGGAAAACAGTGTGTTTTGTGATCCCTTGACGTTCATGTTTCTCTGGGGGAAAACAGTGTGTTTTGTGGTCCCTGGACGGTCACGTTTCTCTCGGGGGAAGCAGTGTGTTTTGTAGTCCCTTGACGGTCATGTTTCTCTCGGGGAAAACAGTGTGTTTTGTAGTCCCTTGACGTTCATGTTTCTCTCGAGGAAAGCAGTGTGTTTTGTGATCCCTTGACGTTCATGTTTCTCTCGGGGAAAACAGTGTGTTTTGTGGTCCCTGGACGGTCACGTTTCTCACGGGGGAAGCAGTGTGTTTTGTGGTCCCTTGGCGGTCACGTTTCTCTCGGGGAAAACAGTGTGTTTTGTGATCCCTTGGCGGTCATGTTTCTCTCGGGGAAAACAGTGTGTTTTGTGGTCCCTTGACGGTCATGTTTCTCTCGGGGAAAACAGTGTGTTTTGTGGTCCCTTGACGGTCATGTTTCTCTCGGGGAAAACAGTGTGTTTTGTGGTCCCTTGACGGTCATGTTTCTCTCGGGGAAAACAGTGT
>JAOBRB020391368.1:0-10277 GCA_027575285.2 Zoanthus pulchellus | reverse complement strand
CCAAATCAGCTGAAACTCTATCAGAGATTAAAAGAAGGCTTCAACAACACACTGAGTAAGTTTCAAATAATTTTATTATGGAAAAATTTAAAGGTAGAAATTGGTGAACATTGATATTGAGTAACATATAATATATATACATACATATATACTATAGTAAATCGCCACGAAACGTTAACTTGGGCCTCCTGTGGTCTATATGGTGCATGCATTCATGTCTAGATGTACAGTTCAATCGCGGCACGGCGCCAAGAAATACTTTGCAGTTGATGCTGCCAATCATTCTCTGCGATGGAACGAGAATGGTTGCCAATAAATTGTAATATGTTTATCCTTGACTTTTGTAACTTATTTTTAAACTTCTTATCTTAATAGTTTTACATAATTATTATTTCCATGTATTTATTTAATTTTTTGTATTATAGTTTAGTAATAAGTATTAGTATAGATATTTATATATTTTAGTCATGTTGTAACTTAACATAGAAGATTTAATTTATTATAGATTTGCTAATAAACCTTTATTATTAATTATTATTTATTTATTATTATCATTATTTATTATCATTATTTATTATTATTATTATTATTATTATTATTATTATTATTATTATTATTATTATTATTATATTTAATTATCTATCCCTACCCCTAAAACATATTGAAACACAACCCACTTACATGCACCATACAACAAAAAAGAAAATTTGATAAATATAAATGATAAAGGGGAAAAAATGGTAAACAACAACATTTGGTTGATGTATTAGGAGAACGATATTTTACACAAATCAGTATATTGGAGCGGATGTCGTCTTTGCTAAAGACAACTGTTGACCTAACAAAGAAAAGGAATTTTAATATTTTTTGGTTTTCCTGTTTTCTTATACTATCAGGAATAGTGTTCCATTAATAAATGTACAATTTACAATTGTATCACTAAATTGTTTCTTTAGAAGCACCGACGCAGCTCACACTAGTTTACCGCTAGTTAGTTTTCTCAAAATACAAATTTCTTTTTTTTATTTTCATTTCTCTTATCAAACCTTTCATAGAGATAAGAACAAAAACAGGAACATATTGATGCTGAAACAGTCAAAATATTAGGAACGATAAACCCCGGCAAAATTTAATATTTTTGTAAAAAAATGTGTATATGTGTCGTTAGACTGCAATCACTTCACCAAGGAACCCATAGTAGGAGCAACTACCATAAAGCCACGGCGTTTTCATGAACTTGTATATTTTTAGATTGCTTTTTACCAGGACATTTCAATAGAAGTTTCAGTCCCGGAGGAATCAGACAATTCATACAAATTAACAGTGATTTTATTGATCAAGTTTGAACCTATAACTGAACTAAAAATAAGTCGGTTAGTAAAAACGCCGTGACACTAGAACACTGAAGTTGTTCGCTCCTACTTATGGGCTTCTGCTTTACGCTAGACAGTTTTTAATAGTAAATACACTCACAGTCAACAAAAGGTTCTACTTTAGTTGGAATATACGTAATCGTTTAGGGACGAGTCTCTAGTCGGAAGAGGACGCCATCTCGAGCAGTAAGAGTTCCACCGAGTTTCAATATCAGAGGAACTTGCGTCTCAGGTGAGCGGACAAACTTAAACTTTCTCATAATTTTCACCAAGGTCAACTTGATCTCCACCAGAGCAAACCGCATACCAATACAATTACGGGGACCGGCTCCGAATGGCATGAACTGAAAACAATGCGAGACAGTCTAAAACATTGTTTCGTCGGTGAAATCAGGAAAAGGGGAAGAGTGGTGGAACAGGTTAGTAGGTCAAGATAAGGGGCTACACTGAGAAAGCCCACGTCACGCGACACATTATTGTTTTCTAGTATATACCACACAAGTGAATAGTGTTTTTCGCGCATGATGATTGGCTAGTTCGGTGGTAATTAGCCAAGTACTATTTACCTCCAAACATCAGAAAAAACAAATTGGTTTCCCATTTCGTTTCAATTTCAAAATGTCACAAAATAAGTTTTGTCAAAAACAGAACACAGATAGCGGATATAAAAATTTTTATACCCATTTTATAACTTGACGTTTTGTTTGCTACTCAACAAACATTTTCAAAAGCAACCGTTAAAAATTAAATTACTCTTTGGTCCACCAGTTACTCAGTTTGTGTGGTATATACTAACATAATCATTCACTTCAGTGTCGGAGCACGTATTGGGCAAAACCCCTAATTTACTTAACTTCAAAATAGAACTACTAATTTATTTATAGAGAATTCAGGGCAAGCTCAGTGATCCACCAATCACAAAGAACTTTCCTTAAATAGTAATTGTCCGAAACCAATTAAAAAAAATTCTAACCGGAGATGCACCTACTTTGATTATCCAATGAAATTTTTGCTTGTATGCAATATCTATTAAGCCAATCAAATTTGACTACCCGAGTTTGAGGTCTTCGTGAAAGATCCAATACATGAAATGTAGCACTAATTAGCAGACGTACTTCATGTATAATTCACGTATAGCACCTTGTAATGCAGTAAACTCAGCTTATTAAAAGGTAGTGACTGAACTGAACCTTACTTGATAGCCGTGAAAAGACTCTTTGTTTACTCCACGAAATCTTTCCGGGTCAAACTTCTCTACATCGGGCCACGCGTCCGGGTCATGGTGCAATGCATAACATGGTATTATAACCTCCGTTCCGGCAGGAATATTCACTCCGTTGATTTTACAAGATTTCCTGCACTCTCTGTTCATTTGGTGCACTGCTGGATGAAGCCGTTGAGCCTCATTAATCACACAGTCGAGGTACTCGATCTTCTGAACAAGGTCGTACATAGGTATATCAGCATTGGACTGTTAAGCAAGCAGAGACAAAACAAATCTTTAAATGAGGATAACAAACACGTAACTAATGGATCATCGCAAATAATTGCATCTACCAGTGATAAACGTAGATTTCTTTGAGTAGATAACAAGATTATAAATTGATAAATAATGAAATGCCTGTGTTTATTACATGATTATTGATAAAATACCTTAATATTAATTAACAATTATTCCAAAAGTGCGCATTGGATATGAGATGGTGAATAGCCAACGAGGAGCGTAGCACCGAGTTGTCTATAATCATCTCATATCCAACAAGCGCGAATGGAATAATTGTTTTATTCAATTTCACGAATTTTCCGAACTTTTCGATACTTGAAAATAGCAAAAAACTTTTAATAAATTGAGAAACAAGATTTTTTTGTTAGTTTCCATATATGGTAATTCGGTATATGAGCTGATAATCGAGATTGAGTGAACCAATCAGAACGCTAGAAACGCAATATTCGAGGTTGAAAATTTAATACTGTATAATATACAAGTGATGAATATATGCCTAATGATTAAAAACTTGTATTTAGATAAATATTAATTGTTTAGTATGTAATAATAATAATAATAATGGAAACTTAATTTTTAAAGAATAATTTTACAAACAATTGTAAACTCGCTCATAAAAGGTAATTTACAACTGGCTACTTGGATTGCAAACATACTTTACAAAATCTCTTCAAAAATATAAAATAAAAAATAAAAAAACTTAAACATGCACTGAAACAGAACTACTATGATAATAATAATAATAATAATAATAATAATAATTATTATTATTATTATTATTATTATTATTATTATTATTATTATTATTATTATTATTATTATTATTATTATTATTATAATACACAAACAAACATTAAGTTAAATAAAAATCAAATGAATATGTATACTGCATTAATTGACATATTGTAAAAAAGATAAACTGAAGACATGCCGAAACACTTCACGCCATAAATCCAGTGAGGATATGACATAAATTCATTTTACTACTAGTAATAGCTTTCCCTAAGTGCCAACGAGCAAGACAAAGGCATGATGAAAAAAGAACAGAGCTGTGCAAGCACTGAGAATTGGTGCTTTCGTTTTACTATTTGGAAAGAAACCTGAACTATGTGTAAAACCTATATGAACACACAATCTTATTTTATAAAATGTAATCGATGAAATGAATCGTCACAAGTTTAAAACTTTGACATTGACCATTCATACAATAAGGCCTCTTTGCCATTAGGTCATAAAGTCTTATTACACTGACATCTATCTGGATCACTCAAAAATTTTCCGCCTGTATTGTTCTTTCGCACGGTTCTATATTGCTCATTGGTAATTTCAAAATAATAACTAGTAATATTTTTAACAACACAACAGTAATAGTAGAAATAATATTAATAATAATAACAATAATATTGACTTTATTAGAGAAAAAGTAGATGACTGGGCCAGACAAGTCACCAGACTCGCCGAGTTTGGCTATACTCTCTCAGATGTTAGAGCAAATGCAGCATTTTACCCACAACTCATTTAAGACATGGATTTAACACAAAAGTTAAAAACACAGGCATCGTCCAATAACTTTTTCAATCTCTCCAAGTCTTTTTGCTTGCTTTTTCAACTTTGAGATAGCCAGTTACCAATGCTAACTCTAATCTGTGGTCCATCATCGTTTCTACATTGTAGAACCTTCTCAGATCGTTTTGCTTTAAAATTCTATACAAGTGGCTTCTTCAAAATTTAGTTATAAATAGTGCGATCACAAAACATTCAGAGAAAATCTTAATGATATAAGCTCGTATAACATGATTTAACAATGGAATAAGATATTCATCATATGATACCTGCTTATAACGGCCCATGCAATGCATAGTTTAATACAGGGCCGGAGCAGGAAGACACCAGTCACTCTATTATTTTGAGCAACATAAAAGCGGGACATAAAAACTTTTGGCCTGTGCTAGTGGCAGGACACTTTGGCTAAAAGGAATAAGTCTCTCTGCTCAGCTGATACCGAAACTGATTGTGGCTATGACGGTATACTGAAAAGAGCATCAGAGATATATCGATATATAGTTCGATTAATTAAGTTTTTTTTAATAAAAGGTAGTTTCATCCAAAATACTCGCTGTAGAAGGGCAGAAACATTTTACTGAGCATTGTTCAGTCTGATCCAAGTGGGGCACACACATATTTTAGGTTTCACAATGATTTTACTATTACCTAAGGGTTTACATATCCCCTAATTATTCCCAACAGAACATGCAACATCTAAACAGACCATCATCCGCTGGACCGTCTATCATGATAAACGTTAAAGGAGAAAAGAGTTACCAGGACTCCAATTTTCATACCTGAACAGCAGTTTCGATTTCAAGATGTAGCTTCTCTTGTACATCCGGATGAACGGCCAAATGATACGATATAAAAGACAATGTAGTGCTGACTGTTTCATGTCCTGCCAAAATGAAGAGCGTACTCTGAGCAACAATTTCGTCGTCTGTCAATCCAATGTCTTGTCCCTCTTCTTGTGAGTTTAGCATCGAATGCAAGAGGTCTTTTCGTCCATGGTTTCCCTTTTGAATCTCCTTTCTGCGGATCCGAACAATGCCAGCCGCAAGGTCTTCAAAATACTTAAGTGATCCACTCGCATACAGAAACAGGGCTCGGAGAATCCATCCAAAAGGCAGTGCTAGCAACAAATGAATGAGGGTTGGAGGTCGCCCAAATACTTTTTTGGATTTTTCCAGGAATTTGGACTCGTCATTCGTTTGAACATCTGACTCCATTCCAAAGGCAGTTGATAGAATAACATCCAGTGCCATTTGCGAATACCATTTGCTGATGTCCACACTCTTTCCTACAAAAAAAGTTTATATTTTCAAGTCGGATGTTGAAGCTGGGGCGACAGTACCGGGCCTGGGAAAAGAGCCGGGGGAAATGGCACCTCCCAATAATCTTGAATAAGAACTCTTGTATACAACCCGACGGTAGGAAAATAGAATGCGGGCGATGGACTTGATTTGAAAGCCGGTAAATCCTTTTAACCAGCGCTAAGAAATGGTCAAGCTGTCAGTAGGAACATGGTTCTGAAGATGAGATTGTTGGAAGTAGGTTTAAAGTTTGGAAAAGGTGACAGCCCCTCTATGTCATTCTTTTTTGCTACCGTCCGGGCATCCATTTCCTCTTCCAGTTTCCCATACGATGGGAACGCTTGGATTTTTCATATCTCGATGAAGAAAGAAACTGTTTTGCAGTCTAAATTTAAATATACTGGTTACTATATATAATTGTCTGATAAAAATCAATTTCGTTCGTTAAACATTTTTAAACCTAACGTATACATTACAAGCAATTTTACGGAATGCTTTACCTGTGTCTGCGATTTCTACCATTTTCTTTATCAAAGTATTTACTATGTCATCCATCAGTTTTATCATTTGCTTCAGCTTGGCGCTACTGAAGCCTGGAGTAAGAAGTCTCCGGATTCGCTTCCAGTCTTCGTCTTTTGAATGGAAGACATTCTTACCAAATGGAGGTTTCGGAGATACCTTCTCATACCGGTTGATGAAGTTGGGAAACTCTTTCACCATCACCTGTTTAAGAATTTCAGGATCGGCAATCACTATGGAGACACTTCGACCAAGACAAATCGTGAAAACTTTTCCGTATTTCTTAAGGCACTGAAGAAGGAACACGTGCAATCCTCCCGCCTTTTTTATATCAGGAATGTTGCCGATAAATGCGTGTGGCTTTGGTCCTGGAATCCCGAGGGTTGTTAGTTTGAAATACGCTTGATAACCAAACCAATAGAGACTCAATAGCAGCAACACTACAGCACCGACTGCAACAGAAGCTGCATGGAATGGCGTGATATAGGACAGATATGCAACCAATCTACTCATACTGACAACTTCTTAACTTTGCTTTACAGTATGGATTGTAGAACGCTGTAAAATAATATTTATTAGATTTTTTTACATATAAAAGTCCTTCATGGCTTCGCTTTGGATTTGTCTTCCATATTTGAAAGAGCTAGACAGATCCCATACAACTGAAGCAAACGACTTGGTTCTGTTTTAGTATATTGGCTACGTCAATAGTCTGTTGCTAGTTAGAAAATCTTGTACTTTTTGAAGATCTATATTTCTTCCACTGGGGTCTAACTGTGTTTTATGGGCTAGACTTTGTAGGCGGATCTTTGTTACATTTACGCTTACAATTACATTGGCGTATGTGCGCCAGTTTTCATTACGATAACAAAATCTGAAGCATTGTATATTGACAACTTTTTTGTAAAACAGATATCATCTGACAATATGAAAGTGATATGGTAAACATTGTTAATGTAATCTAATGGCTGAATCATTTTCCTCCCGAGGGTAGAGGGTGAGCCTGCAAGAAATCAGCAGTTACCCGTTTTACAAAAATGAACCTTAGACTTCCGGTCTATAAATATAGAATAAGCACGCTTGGCTGAATTTGCAGAGAAGAGATTTTTTTCTATTAAATTATTTCTTTGTCGATCGATCGGTTCCGGTTCTTGTTTTTCTTCTGCGTCGTCTGTGCGAAAACTAACGCATGCGTACTTCATGATTAGTGCTAAAGCTGGCGTAGTTTAGCCCATATTAAACAGATGTGTTCCAGTAATCAAACTAAATATTAATATTCAATGTCTAATAGTAGTTGTGAATTCGAATATATTTTCATTTTGATTATGTGTTTAAAATCATGAGTGGCATGGAAAATGTTCCGAGAGGATCTAGGAATGCCTCAGAGATGTTACTCTGACAAACAGATGCTGCACATTGTCAATTGAAAGTAAAAACGATCTGGAAGGAAAGTTTTGAAACTTTGTATATCACATTTTTCCGTATTTTCTCCTTTCTATTACTAAATTAAAATCTAAAACTGATAAAATACGTCTTTTCCATGTTCTTATAATAGGGCGGACGTGGTTGGCGTAGTTGGTAAAATCTCTGCTTCCAACCACGTGGTCCCTAGTTCGATCCCAGCACTTTGTCCAGATTCGAATATTTGCGCGACCATCCTCCTGGGGTAGGTAAATGAGTACCAGGTCCTGCAATGGATTAGTGTCCGGTCCACGAAGAGTTAAATACTCTTATTCACTTAACAACTTAACACTAGGGAAATCAGAGAGAATTTTTATTGTGCTTGTGATCTTCATAGATTGCTTTCACAAAAAATTCTATAAAAATTGTTCTCTTCAACCTTAATATGTGTACAATTTTGAGCAACAAGACAGTTTTCTACTTGCAAAAGAGTATTTAAAGTTTGCGACATCTATTGTTGGGACCTGATTGACAAAGAAATATTTGAGTAGAGAAATTCTTTTTTCCATCAAGTTCAACAAAGCATTCTGTTCTATTTCATAGACCAGAGAATTCTTAAGATAATGTTTGACACGGGTCATCGCTGATAGTTTGCAGGCTCATCACCCCCTGTCCATCGCAGAGAAAGTATGGCTCACGTGTTTTGAGTATTTTCCAACCAACCTATTTTTGGTTAAGTCATTAAGATCAGAACGAAAACCGTTGCTGGCAACGAGATGAAAATTCTAACACTATTTGATTATAAGCAGTAAAAATAGGTTGCTGGTATTGTTGACAATTAAAGTTTTAATAAGACCACTTTTATAACGAAATGGAGTAAAACTAAAGAAACAGTGGTCTTATTAAAACTTTAATTAACAGAACGATTAAAATCAACAATACCAGTAACCTATTTTTACTGCTTATAATCAAATAGTGTTAGAATTTTCATCTCGTTGTTAGTTCGGGCAGCTCAGTTACCGTGATTATTTGTTGATTGTTCTCCAGTTGCAGAATTGCACACAATTTAGGCATTGTGCCGTTGCTATTTTTTTCAGCACGACACTCGACAGCATTTATATATCTGTTCATCTATATTTATACATTTATCCGCAAACAAAAAAGTCCCAAGAACGGCATATTCTTCTTTGTTGGAAGTTTTATATTCTCATAACCTTTTGAAAATTAAAATAACTTAAAATGTTTTAATAAATTTACTTTCACAATACAGAAAATACATTGTCGATGAAGTTTGTTAATACGTGTCAATAAATTTGAATAACAATAAAGAAAGTAGTTACTCTTAGCCAAATTGACCAAACTGTCACGCAAAGTTTTCAATTCGATTTCAACGTAATTGAAAACAAACGTTTCTTTAGCCAACAATGGAAAGAATCACGTTATAAAAGTAACTATTCAAAGTCTTCTTGCTTATTTCGAACTAATGAATAAGAACATTTCAGAACTGATGTCAAATTTCAGAACTGGTGTCGCTACAAAGGATACTAAAACCTTTTGACGTCGGACTAAAATGATGTTGTAAGTGAAAAGAACCAAAACCCCGGGTTTGTTGCAGGGCTTATTAGAATAGCATCATAATATTTCCCTTCTATACCTCTTAGTATATATAGGCACATTCGCATTACGCTGACAACGTTTGTTTGACCCGACCAAATTTCACGACAAAGTTCGTCTTGACCAAATCTTTTGTTTGGAAATGGCATTCGCCCTTGACAAATGAATAATAAGCAAATTCCAATGGAGCGTATAAGCTTTGAAGCGAAACTATGTTTTATTGGTGGAATATTCTGTAATACCCACACATTGACGTGAAAATTGACAACCATCTGTCATTCTTGACATTTGTATCGAGTTTGGAGGCCTTTGGAGCAGGACAGCGACGCCTCTAAAGTTTGGTCAACTGCAACAAGTTTTGCACCGACACAAAAATATCATTCGCACTTGTTCAAGCCTTTATCTGACAATTTTTTGGTAAAACAAACATAAATCAGCCCAGTACGAATGGGCCCTATGTTTAAGAGTAAGGAAAAAACTTAGTCAGGGTTGGAAATGTTTGGATAGCTTAAGCTAAAGTTACAATACAAATGTAAAACAAAAGGCAGTGAATGTGAGAATGCTTTCCGCATGAAAATGGACAACTTTTTAAGCAACATGCACAAAAGCTTAGAAACAATAGATATGGCTTTAACTTAATTCGAACAGGTAAACCGTCCCATCGTAAAAGAAAATTGAGCATATCACAAGACAATTTATTAAGACATTGTATGCTTACCTCAACTAACTTACCGAGCAGAAAGTACTTCAACTATAGAGTTGCACTATTGCAGACACCAAAACACGTCCGAACTAAACATGGATAGTTACGTCACAGGCTTTTTCCAACAAAAGGTAAGAATCCAAAATAAGAATAGAGTTCAACTTGGTTGGTTCATATAGAGTACCAAAGTCATGACGTCACAAAACGTTTATTTGTAAAATCTCTGTTGTAGTATTCGGATAGATCAAGATAAAAAACGCCTCCAAACCAAAATTTAGCATTTTTTCACCCATCAGGGATGA
>JAOBRB020391274.1:0-10277 GCA_027575285.2 Zoanthus pulchellus | reverse complement strand
GTTCTCAAATAGCCGTCGTGTTTTATCACAGTCTAAAACACGGCTTAGGCTTCTTTATTTGTTAAATAAAACATAGACTTTCGACCAATCAGAGCATGCAGGGTCCTATCCTATATTATAAATAAAAAATAACAAACGTTTTTTTGTCCTGATTGCATTGTGAAAACCGAGGCAAATAATTGGGACTAAAGGGGTACTCCCCAATATTATCATGATAGGGGTAGTCCCCTATATTATCATGATTGGGGTATCCCCTAGGGACGCTCGTGTTCTTTAGGTGTCAAAATTGGCAATTTGGTGTTTTTAGGGGTTTTCAGAGAAAAATTTAAGTTATTTTACATTTTATAGGGATCATTCATTGCTATGAAGTATTTTTTAGGCTCAAAAAGTTTTACGCTTTAATATTTTTTTGGGTATTTTCTACCTCTACCTCTTTACCAAAAAAAATGCATATTTATAAAAATCAGGGACCTGACTTTTCTTGTAAGGAGAAATTGTGTGTTGATAGCTGATTGGGAAAGAAAGGGTTAACAATGCTCACTAACTTTGCCACAGGTTTTACAGGCTATAAAAACGTGGAGTGAATGTTTTTATTTCTTCTATAAAAGCATTTGTTTTTGTTTTAATAAATAGAAGGACTACATTAACATAAAAAAACATTCGGACGAATTTAATTTCGGACAAAAATTTTATCAGAATATTAATCCGTCCGAAAATTTCAAACGTCCAAAAATTTTTTGCATACAAAAATTATTTCGATAGGAAGTAGATAATCGAATTTCATTTTAAGGACAATAACAGACAATTTGTTTATATTTTCATACTAAAGTAATAAACTAATTTGTCCCAAATTAAATTGACCGAGATATTTGGGTCAGAAATGTTTTGATATTAATGTATATATGAAACACACATGCAACTTTAGGGCTTTTTCTAAAATACATAAATTCTCTTAACTTGCATCTTCCAATCATATCGCTCACTTTTTATGCGCCTTATAGCGCTATGACAACCACACGCATGTGGACCACACAATATAAAACAAAATGAGCCTCATTATTATAGGATGCGAGGCGCATCGTACACGTTTTGCAATACCCGGATTTGAGGCCGAAATCAAAAAAATTTAAAACAATGAGTCTCGGAAAAATTTACTGGTTCTTATAAAAACGTTTTCTTTAAAAATAAATAAGTTTTACACCGTAGTGAGGATGAATTTTTTCTTTTTTCTTTTTTTGTTAAATATAATTTTTTCTTTGTTGTTTTAACGTTTTATTCACACATCTCCGTCCTTTTGTTTCCCTTTGAATTTTGCCTACCATCTCATTGTGTCGTATTCATTTGCTTTACTATAAAAGCACCTCTACATATTTTTTTCATGCATTCGCTCCGACGAAGGACTCCAGTCCCAAACGTCGGCATAAAATCCATCTCCACTACGGTGTAGAACTTATTTCTTTTCAAAAAGATCTGTTTCTGTAGAAAAACAGACGCAGCTTGCCACTTATAAAAAGGGTTTAGTTATTCTGTTAGTACTCTTGGGTTTAAATACTTACTTATAATTAATGACAACTCCCCAAAGGGGCTTTTCAGTGTCATATAAAAAACCTCCCTCTTCCCCAGTTAAGAATCCCAACTGGTAGGAGGCAAACCAGTTGGCTTGGTAAATTTGTCCCTGGGATCACCGAGGACAAATTCATTCAGTGATCAGAGCCGGGGAATCGAACCCGGGTCTTCCGTATTCAAAGCCCCAGCTCTAACCACTGCGCTACGCTGGGTTTCACCCATTCCCGAGAGATACGAAAGACAAAAGACAAAGCGGCCATATTGGTGCTTTAATCATTTTCATGATTTCTTTTGTTTATGATACCAATATAGCCGCTGTGACGTCAAGTGAAATGCACCTATAGGATCATACCCAACATAGTGTAAACCGCTGTAATAGCAAGAATGCAGGCAGATGAGATATAAATGTTCCAACCAATTGCTTCATACAAGAAAACACTTCCGGCGTAGATATCCACCTAATAAACAGCCATTAATTTTGAATTAATTATTATCAATAAAATAAATGTAAAAACTTGTAAGTTATTTCAAACTTGAAAAGAAAAGCATTATTTATGATAACATTTTGGAAATGTGTTACAATTCTCTGATTTCTTCCTTTTGTTCAAGGTTTTACTAGACAATATACATTATTTATTAAACATATTATTATGTAAGGTCTTAAAACATATTTTTCACGCGTCAGTGGGTAATGCCCAGTCATAAAATTGGTTTGTTTTACCTCTCTTTTAGTCCAGAAAAAATAGTATATCAAAATTCCTTGCGGCGCCAGCTCAATACACAAGGCTCATTTTGGTGAGCCAGTGAACGTTTCTAGAGCATCTTGTTAAAGTATCGCCCAAATGAGAACACTTTCTTTTTAAACTTAGGATTTTATATTAACAAGAGCTAAAGCTTGTTTAAGGGGATGAGATTGTTTGACTCCCCCTGGACGGGACACTAATCCATCGCAGGTTAGCTCCCAGCAGACGCTGGTACTCATTTACCTACCCCGGGAGGATGGAAGGTTGAGTTGGCTTAGGCAGAAAAGAAGGCCACACAAATATTCGAATATCTGCAAAGTTCAAGGAAAGAACTGGGGACCTTGTGGTTGGAAAGAAAAGATCTTACAAGGGTAGTGTAGTAAAAATGAATTAATGGTATAATTTTTTTCAAAACAGCTTTTCAAGTCAATTCAATGAAAGGTTTTAATCCATGAAATTAATGCCATGGATATAAAGATATAATTTTTTTTGATAATTCCTTCATAAAATAATAGTTCTTATATAGCTTTGTTTAGCAAAAATTGAATGCAGCATTTTTTGATCATGACGTTGGTTCACCTTACCATTAGAAGGATCAATCTAGATCTAGTTTATTCTGAACTTACGGATGTCTTGGTGAAGATATAAGACACCAGTGCAATGATGGTGATAACGGTTCTGATCCATCTACTCTGAAATCTTTTTTTAAGGAACTCGGGCATCGTGTAGATCTACAATTTCATAAAATCAGGAAAAATAGTAACAAGAGGTCCGTACGCAGAAAGTTTGCTGGAGGGAGGGGGGGGCAAAGGGGTCGGGGGAAATGCAAAAAAATGTTGTGGGACCCCCACAAATATGACGTCATTTTACCATAACTTTCATCTTTTTAGGGCAGCATAAAAATTACAATTTTCTAGTACAAAAATAACTTTGGACATGACGTATTTTTGCATTGCTGAGATTGAGAATGTTTTGCATGTAAGTGAAAGAGCAACTGAATATGGTTTGATGATCATTTTCCATCGTAAACCTTATTCTTATATTCATTTCTTTTATAATTTAGTAAACTTTGTGGACCAACTTTGGGGGGTGTGCCTGCGCACTAACTGCAGCCCCCCTCCTGTGTACGGACCTGAACAAAAATGATAAATATAAACTAAAGCAGACGTTGTATAAAGCTGGTACAAGAAAGGCTGAACTGAACTCAAAAGTTACGCTGTTTGGGAAAAGAGTGTAAAAGAGCCATAGAAAGACTGGGTCCGAAACAAATACCCAATTTATTAAAGAAAAATAATTATCTATTTTCGAAATTGCCGAATAACGCTAGATATGAACAATGAGGGCACACTTTTTAGGGTTTTATATCCAAAAACTCAGAATCTGCACGCATGCGCACAACCAGCTTCACCCGAGTAACATCAGAGCAAGTAACTGGTCCAACCATGTACAGCTGTTTCGTCCTTGTTAGGACTCATCAGCACGGTATAGTTTTTTAGCCACAAGCAATGAAGATACAAGTGCAAGTTCAGAGAACTGCTTTAACGCTACCAACTACCGCATGCATGTGGGAGCTTGGTCGGTGTATGCCAAACTGCGGAGTAGAGTTTGGGTGGAATTTGCTGACTGAAAAGCTTTTTTTATATTCGAAAATTCGAACGATTTTACGTAGTATTCGCGAGTCCGCGTATTGTGATACTTTTAGCTTCAGTAGGTTCTTGTTGAAATTCGTGTGGGAAGGCCTCAAGGCTCACCTTGAGTAATCTGAGCCTTCGTTGTTTATGTCTAGCGGTATCACGGAACTCAAGGGTAAGACCTGAAGGTTACTGAAGAAACTTGTGTTGAGCTGCAACAATCTATATTTTAAAGATAATAACACAAAAAACGTGATATATTTGATAATGAAACAATTAAATTCACTTTTTATTGCCTCTGGAACTATTGAACGCACCCTGGACTTTAAGTAGATTGGAACAAACACCCAGCCAAGCAAAAGGAGAACCCAGCAGGCCTGAAAATACAACGTAAAGACAAAATATGTATAAGTGCTGCTCGAGGTAGCTTGAAATGTTAGCGTTATAAAACGAACAAACTTTTGATAACAATAATAAAATAACTATCCTGTAGTTTAAGTGCACAAAACTTGGCATGTATATTAAAATGCTTTGTTCAATTATGAATAAAAGAAAACAAAACTAAATAAAACAAAGAAAAATCTCGTATTTCTAACAAATACCAACAGTAATAAGTTTCGTGTTTCATGAAGTTCGCGCTGAACTCCGTTTTCTGTAGTGTTACACATACACGCTGATTCTCGTTTTAACCGTCATGGTAAAGATTGAAAGCTAAAGGAACTTTTCTAAAAAAGAAAATCAATCTCCAATGGTCAAAGTTTGATAGAGGAACTCAAACAGCAAGCTCTGTGCCATGAAGCTAGGAAGACGCCGATTTTAACAACAGTGTTGTTTATTTAAGCATTACAGCACAACTTTCTATGACTTTTGTGCGAAATAGAGCATGCGTGATGTTGGGAGAGATACGATAACGTTTTAAAATCACGAGACGCGGGCAAGTGATTTTACAAAGTTTCGAGTGTCTTTCCCAACATCACAAGTGCTTTATTTTGCACAAAAGTCATAGAAAGTTGTGCTCTAATGCTTTTATGATATAGCAAAACAAGCTACAAAACATGCAAGCAAGCGAAAACTATGATTTTTAAATCGGTGTAATAAAGCATAGATTTGAAGCAATCAGAGCGCGTGTTATACCGTAGCTATTTCATGTTATATATAGTATTTGAAAAAAACATTCCATTGAAGAAAGATAGGTGGCATTGTTTAACAATTATAAACTTTTGGTGGCAGATAATTAATCTGAGAGTAAGTGTTGTGTAATGCATGGTCACGATCCGTGTCTACACCTCTACGACTCGGGACCGCTTTAATACTGATGTTTATCGATTTCAATTGATTTTTACAAGTTCAATTTTCACGCCAAAATCTGAGTCGCAACGAGATTTTTAAATCTTTTAAAAAGCATTACCCACCGAAAGGGACGAATACTTATCTTGAATACATGTGCACAACTTGTAGTGTTAAGCCCCGTCTACACGAGCAATTTTTATGTGAAAAATTTCTATTTCACAATTTTTATTTGCTGAGGTAGCCCCGTCTACACGAGCAACTTTTATGTGACAAGTTTTGTTTATTTGCCAGTGTACGCCCCGTCTACACGAGCAATTTTTATTTGAAAACAAAAGATAGAAGACTGGGATCTATGAATGACATAAAAAAAATTGCCAATTTTTATGTGTTGTCTCGTCTACACGGACAATTTTCCGTATGTGACAATTTTTATTTTCCATATAAAAACTAATACGCCAGTTTTACAGCAAATATATTTGTCATATAAAAATTGGTCAAATTTGTTCATCTACACGAGCAAATAAAAAATTGTCACATAAAAATTGCTCGTGTAGACGAGGCTTTAACGGTAGATTCCGGGTGTTGTTTCTCACCTGCCATTCATATGCAACCACACCAATTCCAGTCGCTGCTCCTGAGCCTGCCAACCCAATAAAATGCTCACTTCCCATGTTGCTAGCAAAGAGACTGGGGCCAACCTAGCAATTTGTCCCATATCAAGTTTTAAAAATAATACATTGAAGTATTTTATACAACATCGGAAGTTATAGTTATAAAAAAATTACTTTGTTAATCTCTACAATGCAGACAATATATTTAATAGTGCAAGGTGAAATGTTCAACAATGACACGAGCATGAGACAAAGTAAAAATTTGAGTTCCGATTGGATTCGAACCTACGGTCTCCCGAACACCGGGCGGGCGCTCTATCTACTGAGCTACGAGAACTGGTGGAGAGCAAGGTCATTAAAGTGAGTGACACGCGTCCTGCATACTGCGATAAGTGAAAGAAAGATGGCAAATTTTGAGCTTGGTAATAAAGAAATAACGTGAAAGATGAGTTATTCAACATGACATGATATTATTCATTATCCATCAATTGATAGGACATTTAACTTACCCTCCCCTCCTTGTATTGAAATTGTACTCACCACCCACCACATCATCGACCTTCCGGCAAGAAAATACGTCTCTGCAGTTTCCGTCGTTCCTCGCTGCTTTCTGAATTTGGACTTAAAAGAAAAACAAACAAACACAGGACGTTCAGTTGTTGTTTGTTTTATGGGGTAGCATGCCATTGTCAAACAAAATCAATATACAGTGTTTAGTAGGAGTTTAGGAGAGTGTGCTCGTTGCCGTTTCTGTCTAACAGATTAAAACATATATTACGAAGAATCATAGTTTGCGTTATGTATTTGTTGGTCTATGAGGGAAAATCATCCCAGAATAGTTTTATATAATAGAATCCTAGGATTGTTTCTCCTTCACACAACAGAAAGTACACCATGTGAAAGTACACTCACAGACAGTCAAAAGGTTCCTAAGTCTGAATAACCTTATACAGTTATTCAATACACCAAAGTCCCAAGAAAGTGTCAAAAAAGGTTGGTAGGATCTTTTACCTAACAAAAAATTCAGTTGCATGGGAAGCAATATTTTCAATGCCTTTTAAAGTAACGATTGACTCACCATTACTCCATAGTAGAAGTATCTTTCTCATTTGGATAAGATTTTGTCAAACAACAGAATCTTCCAGTTTGCGTTGCGCGAAAGGTTGTGTCTCCATCCGCAATAGAATGTTTTCCTGTTTGCGGAAACTTGTTTTCCTTCGTTTTACCGGTTAAGCAATCTTGAATTTGATTATTTGATTATTCCAGGGAACTAGTTTAATTATTTGCTATAATTGATACATATTTGATCGAAACTTTAAAACCGAACTGATAAAAGTTTTATGGAAAATCTGAGATAACACTCTTGATCTTTGTTGACACGAATACATCGCTTCATTTTATAAGAACAATGAGGCTCAGAAAGAACAATGAGGCTCAGATTGGCTGAAAATTAAGAAGAATTTAAGAGCCAGCTCAGGTTGAGGATGAAATAGAATAAAAATGTTAAAACTTTGCTAAATCTTGTATAGTTGTAATTAATGTTCGCAATCTGTACAGTTAAAACACAGAAGCACCGCATCACATTATGATACACGTACATCTACATCTACATCTAGTCTCACATTATCCCTAGGGCCGTAGGGAACATAACGCGGGTGGTCGGTCGGGAACTGGTTATTTAATCATATTTTTGAAAGTTTTAGTGTCATTTATATCTGAGATTACGGGTTCTAGATTGTTCCAGTCTTGAATAGTACGGGGCCAAAAACTATATTTATATTCGCCATAGTTAACTAGTGTGTAAGGGGAGAAATTTTAGCGCGTGAGATCGCCTGGTTTTCAACATAGGTTTTTGCTCAATGTATGATGGGATGTTAACCAATGCCTCGTTGTGCAGTATCTTGTGTAGTAAAGTTAGTCTTGCGTCTTTCCTTCTGTATTGGAGTGACTGCCACTGAAGATGAATGAGGGCCCTTGTTACACAGCCTTGATCTGTCCCATATGTTGGGTTCTACGTATTCATATAATACTAAAAATTCGTCAGACGATCAACACTTTTTAGTTTTCAATGGTTTTTACCTAGTTTCAAACCGTTCACAGCCAAATCATTAATCAGTCAAGAAATTAATAACAATCATGACTGAATGAGCTACGGCAAAATTTACTGTCTCTTAAAGGAAGAAAACGTGTATTTGATATGTCGATACAAAACTCCACTCTAGTGAACCTGATAACAGAACAAGACGAGGTTAGAATCTTAGAAATCATAATACAGGAGCAGCATGTGCTAAACCTATTAGTATCACCATAGTATGAAGTTAATTGAAGGTCAAAAACAATTCAACTACAAATTCACCCTTGACCTTTACCGTTGTAAACGGTGTATTACATTACAAGATACTTGTACGATCAAGGAACTAGCTTTAAATTTTGATATACGCTTTTTTGTAAGAACCAGAAAATTTTGCCAACTAGCTCATTGTTGTCGATTGTTTGGCTGCAGTTTAGGAGCCTTTAGCTTCTATTTGTTCTCGTTTCTACGCGCGATACGTCTTAAAAAGTGAAAACAATTGAAACCAAAAAAACCAAAGCATTGAAAAACAGTGCTGATCATCTTAGGAACTTTTAGTATTACATGAATACGTGTATCATTTGGGACAATAGTAGATATACTAAATGTGAAACGGTGATTCTGTGTTTTTACTGTGAGGACTTTTAGTGATAATACATGAATACGTGTATCATTTGGGACAATATATAGTAGATATACTAAATGTGAAACGGTGATTCTGTGTTTTTACTGAGGACTTTTAGTATAATACATGAATACGTGTATCATTTGGGACAATAGCAGATAAACTAAATGTGAAACGGTGATTCTGTGTTTTTACTGTGCATATTGCGAACGTAAGTTACAGGATTCGGTGAAGTTTCAATTAGAAAATTTTGACTGATTTGAATTATTTTTAGCTTCAACCAGAGCTTGTTCTTAAATTTGGCTCTGTTTTGTTTGTATGACAAAGATTGCACACAATTTAAATGAACATACACGATATGACAATAATTCCTAAAACCAATGCCAACGGTGTTTATACATTTGAGGTATTCTTTTAAATAAAATACAATTTTTAAAGTCTAGCTTCAGACAATGGCGAAGTTTCAATTACTTGGATTATTTATGTTTTTGAAAATAAACTGAATCTAATCGATTTGTAGTTCAAAAGTAAATACTATTAAAAGAACGTACACTAATACAGTAACAGTTTATTAAGAAGCTATCGACTGAATCAGCGTTAATCGTGTAAAAACAAAAGCTGTGGTTTTGTGGAAAGGCAGAATTAAACTATTTGCTACCAAACTTTACAAATGTACGAAAAAGGAGCTGGCGTTTGGAGCAGTAGACATGTTTCAGTTTTTAGCGAAACCTTGATGCAGCCTTTTAATTATACAATGAAGGCAGCTGGAGAGTAATAAACATACGGGTTAAAAGTATGAGCTTTACCCATATACAAGCATAAAAATTTCCTTGAGGAACTATTTTCTTTATCTCAGCTCTATTTTGTAAGTTTTCAGTTTAAAACGAACGTTTATTGTTGAAGACACTAGCTAGTTTTTTGTGTATATAACTATAAGTTTACTTGTGTTTGAAAACGAGCCGCGCGTTGTCAGACAACTCTACGATCATAACTTACCCACAGTCCAACAGCGATACACAGGACGAAGTAACCAGCAATGATGGACCAATCGGCCGCATGCAAGCTCTTTGCTTTCTGGTCTATTTTCATAATAGTAGAACGCTGTCCCTGCTTTATAATAATACCGAGCCAAAGGAGTAGAAACTTGTAGTCAGGGGGTGAAACACGATCTACCTCGGTACTCTAATAAACTGCATGACAACCAAAGTAAGTTTATGATTGATCAGAAATAACAAGCGCTGAATTCTAAATTACAGTTATTAGGGTTTCATCTACACGCAGAATTGTTACCACCCTAAACAAAAATGTCGAGGGAGTTTTTTCAAAGAGTTTCTATGAAAATAGTTGTATGTTCAAATCTTTTTTTTTTTAAGTACCAAACTGAAAGATACCGAGTTGCGAAAACCAAACAATGAATGACTTAATTAATAGGAAAAGATTGAAACAATAAAGCTTAACTGGATTAACAATTTGTTAACGTTTTTCATTTTTAATATTACTTACTATAGCAAGGGCATGAACTTTGTTCAAAATAAAGCTATTCAACAAAACGTTTGAGTCATTATCAAACTACAAAACGCAGGAGTCGCCGGAGACTATGCAAGAATTTGATATTGGCTTTTTGCTCTCATCAAGTGATAACGCATTGAAACAAAAAGCAGCTTCATTTAACTAATTTCACTCAAACTGAATCATCGTTCAGAGACATTTGGTACAGCTGAATACCCCATAAAGTAATCT
>JAOBRB020390991.1:0-10279 GCA_027575285.2 Zoanthus pulchellus | reverse complement strand
TTATTGTTATTGTTATTGTTATTGTTATTGTTATTGTTATTGTTATTGTTATTGTTATTGTTATTGTTATTGTTGCTGTTGTTGTTGTTGTTATTTTTATTGTTACTATTATTATCATTATCATTATTATTTACTATTATTATTATTATTATTATTAAGGGGAAAATGGAAGTGGAGAAAAAACAAGGGTAACAATATGACGTACGTTAAAACATTTTTAAACTAAATTGTTATACGAAATATACTGAAACTATGGTTTATACGTTTACTTTGCTGCAAACAGTACAGATTCGAAGAAAAAGATCATTTTCCAAACCATATCACTTGAGCAGATTTAAAAAATAAACAATATCTTATTGTTGTATCCAAACAGATTATTAACCGTATCCAAATCTTCTCATCAAACAACGAAAGCAACGACTCACTTTTATGAAGTTTTGAGATGGATTTCATTTAAAAGCATTTTCTATATTTCTAAAAGGTTTTCGACTTTTTTACTTTTTGAATGTTTAAAACACAAAAAAACATAACGGGTAAAATTTTCGTATTGGGGCCTACAGTTGTTTTATCATACAAACTAAACCTTACCCAGAACCCAAATACTATAGTTAGACGCAATGGAACTCTATGCATAAATAAATACGCCGCAGAATGGAAATTTTCCCAATTACGTTTTAAAACAAACTCACTTTTTACGCTGTTTATTGGTTTGCCCATACTTTCTTTGCAACTTTTCCTCATAGTCAAGATCTTCATCCGAGTTGCTCTCAGAGTTTTCCACTCCTTCACTTTGCTCCTCTCCCTCCTCCCCCTCATCCTCCTCTCCCTCCTCCCCCTCATCCTCTGATATAATATCTCTATTCCCCTCTTCATCCCCTTCGTTTTTACTGTCTCCTTCTTCAACTTGTGTGCTTGGAAATTCAGTAAACTTTCCTGAGCAAAGACCGAGGAGCTCATCCATGGGATCTTCCGAATCGAAAGTGTTGCTTTCAAAGAGCGTTTTGGTTTTTGATTTCTTCCTCTTCTTGGACGAGTTGATGAACCTTAAAGAAATTGAACTTGCTCATAAGTATTCACACAAGAAAAAGAATATTTGGTGAATCGTTTGTAAAATGTTTTATATTGAAACACGAAGGGCTAACGAGTCATCAAACACAATTTAACAAAACAAAGTATTGAAATCTTCTTTGCCTTTTATAAAGTTTTATAACCAGCCAACTCTACTAAATTTTGCTAAACTTATTTCTGACTCATGCTATGAAATACGAACTTCTTATATATATATATATATACCCTTGTGTGTCAAGTAGCTGTGTGAACTGAGTGTCTTCATCAAGTGCAAAGTGAAAGTCTTCCTGAGTTGTTTCGGATGCACATTTACTTTGATTTTCAACCTCAGTCCTGTTTTCGTCTTCATCGTAAAACAAATCCTGCAATTTACAAGGCATAGTTACTCTTAATACCTAAAGCACATTTACATGCAGCTCTAAATTCACGGCAAGAAGGAAACTAACACTCACTGTTGTCACGAATTGTTGTTTCATAACGCTATGAAGCACGAAAATAGCGTGAGGAATATGATTGGCTGTTTTCAAGTTGAAATAACTGACAGCTTCATTGAATACGATTGGTTGTTTCCAAGCTGAGAAAATTGACAGTTTCATTGAACATGACTGGATGTTTCCAAGTTGCGAAAATTAACAGTTTCATGGAATATGAATCGCTGTTTCCAAGTTGAAAAAATTCACAAATTCATGGAATATGATTGGCTGTTTCCAAGTGGAGAAATTGACAGTTTCATTAAATATGACAGGCCGTTTCGAAGTTGAGCCGGAATATGATTGGCTGTTTACAAGTAGCGAAAATTGACAATTTTATGAAAGAAAATTTTAAAATTATAACGACGCGCTTCGTACAGTACAATGAATAATTATTTGTTAATTTACATTAGGCGGATCATCTTGTATAAGCCTAGCGGTTTCCAATGGTCCACATCGCCATTAGCATAAAACAACTTTGTAAATAACTTTATTACTTTGATGGCATAATAATAAACCGAGTATCTTGTCTTTCTTTTTTTAAGGACAAAAAAATAATTTCATAACATAAATAAAACATATTTGCTTAAGAAATCTACCGTAAAATATTTTTGAATTGGAAAAACTTTTGATATCTATGAAGGAAAAGAAAATATAGAGTAGTTATTTAATGGTTTTAAGTGAGATACCATGGGATATGCCAGGAGTCACTTGTATTTCTTGTTATACACGCGAGAAGAAAATACAATTGACATGTAGCACTTCCACGGTATGCTATGAGAATACATTGCATAACTTATTTATCTCATGCTGATTAAAAATACAACTAACTTCTACACCGCTTGGGAAACGAAGAACTAAAATCAGTTTGTGCTGACGTTTTCAAGTTTTTATATCGCTTTTTTAAATATTTAGTTGAAAACTATTATCACTTATGATTTCAGTATTCGACGAGAAACTCCAAAACTATGTGTGTTTTTTAATCAAAATAGTTAGGAATTCAGTTTTTGACCGAGCGCAGGGGACTGGTACCTGTGACGTAACATTAGGCAAAAGTCTTTCGCTACCGTTAGCATTCACAATGAAAACCGTGACAAACAAAGTACTTCAAACAGAATTTCTCTATTTCTCGCAGTACTTTAAACAGTAAACGAAGAAAATTTTGTGTCGACAGTGTCTGTATTGAACCGGAAGCTGCACAAGTGTCTTCTACGTCGTTACGCCAGGACCTCATAACGAAATTAATTAATGCTCGGTCAAAAACAGCAGCTGTCCAAAAATTGAACAGTATTTCGCGGTTCTTGTTACGTTATTTGAGTTTCGAAATGTGCAAATAAGACAATTTTTGAAATTTAGTATTACTGAAGGGTTTTACTTCTCATTACATGATAAAAAATAAGCGATTTAGGGACTTTAGGCCCTGGCGAGCACTGATGAATGTATATTGAAATCACGGCGCTATTTACATTGGCGCTTGCAAGTAAAGCCGAAAGGAATAATACGTGTTGGATATCGCAGAATATGCTTCGGATTGTTAGGTCTCTGATTGGCTGTATTCTATAATACATGGGTACATAGTTACATCAAGACGTTTACTGACCTGTGAATCTTCAATTGGCAATGTGAGCTGTGAAATTCTTGACGGATACTGTAGAGACCGCAAAGTAAATATTGTTACACTAGTTTTCCTAAGTGTAAGTATTTTTTTAAATCACTTTTGACTGGGACCAAGGGAAACAGTATGTTTTGTTGTCCCGAGCCTGTCCATATTGACTGGGACCAAGGGAAACAGTATGTTTTGTTGTCCCGAGACTACCCATATTGACTGGGACCAAGGGAAACAATATGTTTTGTGGTCCCGAGACTGCTCATATTGACTGAGACCACGGGAAACAGTATGTTTTGTGGTCCCGAGACTGCCGATATTGACTGAAACCAATGGAAACAATATGTTTTGTTGTCCCGAGACTGCCCATATTGACTGGGACCAAGGGAAACAATATGTTTTGTGGTCCCGAGCCTGCCCATATTGACTGGGACCAAGGGAAACAATATGTTTTGTGGTCCCGAGCCTGCCCATATTGACTGGGACCAAGGGAAACAGTATGTTTTGTTGTCCCGAGACTGCCCATTTAAAGTTCATAAAATGTTTTGTTATATACCAACAAACAAAGAAGAACACAAAACAGCATTTCCTTTTTTTATTATCCAAACACGTATTTTGTGAAATTTTGAAATTATACCAGATTACATTAAACTTCCGATTTTGTTATTGCCGGTCTATAACATGTTGACCGCTGAGCGCGTGGTTGCTGAAAAAAACATCGAAACTTGGTCACGTGATGTCCTCTCGTCCAATAGGAGTACAACAAAAATGGACTTTGAGAGTTGGTACACAACAATAATAACTAAAAAAAGTCTAGGGTGACAAAATTAACATATTACAGGGGGCCGAAAATTTGACTTTCGAGGTGGAAAGTGGGTATTTTACAGTCATTTCGTGCTTGCAGTAACTGTTTTTTCACCCATGAAAGCATTAAAAATACTTTTTCTGGCAAGGGTAATTTTTACCTTACAATATAGCTCGTGAAAATACTTTAACTGACCCACAATGTGGGGCTATCACTAACCCTAAAGACCACAAAACATCGAGATTACCACCCTACTCTTCACGATGGATGTGTGTGAATAGAGATTCGGGAGACTGGGCCTACGTTTAACGACCTTAACCGACAAAACGTGCAGGTCTCATCATTTTCTGACGTTATAACATACGCAGCACTTTCTCCTCAATTATTTTAAGACCTGAGTGTTAGTCCGGCTGGGAATCGAACCCGAGCACTGCAGACTGGTGCTTTATCAACTTAGGTTAACCAGGCAGCGGTTAATTATTTACCATCTACACTTAGTAGTTTGTCTTTCAGGCCACTAACTGGTGCAAGGAAGATTTAGCTTTTATGCACGTGCAATACCTATTAATGATTTAATGAAAGACTTCTGAGAGCTTCTGAAAGAGTTAAAGCCGTAAATTGAGCCTTTACAATACCTTTGCCGTTGATGTCTGACCATTAACTTGATTAACCAGACTGGAACCACCAAGAAGACTTTGTATTCTTGAAATAGAAGAGGGAAACAAATCTGGAGTTTTCCTATCAGAATCAAAACTGTAAGTTCTTTTTGATCCTTCACCCTGACCGGGAGCAATTCGATTGCTATCATTACTCGCATCAAAATCTGAGCTCAGTCTCCTGTCCATGATGGAGTCTTGAGATGCTTCTGACACGTTTACTGGAGACTTGCAATCGCCTATTTTGTGAGTTTCTTTTACCTTAGTGAAAACGTTTGTTGAATTACAATTCGAGAATAAACCAAATGCATTACTGTTTTCATCTTCAAAGCTATCCAATCGAAGCCTTAGGCTGCTGACTTCTTCAGAATTGGTCATCAGGCTATCCTGCGTATCAGTGCGACTCCGACTGTCTGTTCCAAAAAGGTCCATAGTTTGATCATCTAGTTGTAAACCCTTTAAAGTATCTAAACTACGCCTTTCGTGTGGAGAAACAAGTTGTGTCTTAAGATTTCCAGTTATTGAGCTCTCGTCATTTTTAGCTTTTTTATTCCCTAATATTTCATGGGATATAGAGTTTACTTTATCACTAAATACTGACTCTTTATCATTTTCAAAGTCACTAACATCTCCTTCAGAACCAGAATCTACCTCAGTTTCTTCAAAATTCAAAATCTTCTCATCTTTTTTATTACTATCGTCATCATCGCTTTCTCCTTCTTCTTGCTTCCTTTCGTCCTCCAAGTTCCATTTTTCCAGCTCATAATCAGAGTCTAAAAAATATATATATGGTTCCGTCATCACAATTTCAACAAACTTTTAATCGAAGAGCAAAGATATCCAGCTACCCCGAATGTTCATTTTGGTTTTCAACTTTGGCAGCGAAGCTGAAGATCAGGGCCGGGTTGTTCAAAGGCGGATTAAATTTAACTCAGCAGCAATTGCTTCTCTAAGGACAAGATTACGGTTCTTATACCATAATGCTGAGATTTGTTAAACAAAAATCGTGTTAATCCCAAATTTACAGGAAAAATCCGTTTCTGTAGACTTGGAAAGAGAACCATGGGATAAATATTTAACCCTCATGGATTAGCACTAATCGGCCTTTGAACAACTGAACCCAGCATCTTATTGGTTGAATGTTTGTATCAAATACATCTATACACAGATATATTATGAACTAATATAAGATACACTCCCAAATATGGAAGATGGTTTCCAAATATGGGACACAACAATGGTTTGGATTAGGAAACGAATGGAGTGACAAAAGAATAATTTTGTGTACATAAAATTATTCTCTAAGCATAGAAGGAAAATGTTAAAAGTTCACTTACACTGTACTATGTTCGCTAAGCTAAGCTATATTCTTTTACGAGCCTAGTGGCCCATGAGGCCAGCGCTTATCTCTGGTTTCTGTAGTGTTTGACAAGTTAGCTCTCAGCAGACGCTGGTACTCATTTACCTACCCAGGAGGGATGGAATTCTGAGTTTGCCAAAAAAAAGGTCACACAAATATTCGAATCTCGGCTGGGATCGAACTGGACCCTTGTGGTTGGAAAGCAGAGATCCTACCAACCGCGCGAACCACGTCCGACCATGTATTGTGTTCACGTCACGCAAAAAATATTTTTTGGGACCACTCTCGGAAAGAATTGGTAAAAGTTTAAGTAAATACTTGGATAAAAGGGACTTTAACCTTTTTCCCTTGGTAAAAGGGACTCTTTTACAGAGACTGTTTCCCGGACTTCTCAAAAATCCTTGGTAAATAATTGGTAAATTTTTTGGTACATTCTTGGTAAAAAGGACTTTTACCCTTTTTCCCATGGTAAAAGGAACTCTCTTACCGAGACTGTTTCCCGGACTTTTCTAAAATCCTCGATAAATATTAGTAAAATTTTTGAAATTGTGTCTCCAGAAAGGGTGAATACTTTTATCACGGATCAAGAATAGATATTCGATTTTCATCATTTGTCATGTGATCCACAACTTCAAATAACCTTGGAGTATAGCGGTTAAGTTTTTTGATACAGCTATACCTTTATTTTTCATTATATATTTTATAATTCCATTTTATTACCCGGTTCTTTTTTAATCCTTGAGCCTCTAGTTGGCCTTAACAAACCTCCGTCATCAGTCGACTCTTCTTCTTCTTCTTCCTCTTGCTCTTCCTCCTCTTCACTCATCTCCTCATTATCAAGCTTTCTCTGCGATTCTTGAATTTTACGCTGCTCTGCTCTCTGCAACTTCATCTTTTGCTGCAGTTGTTCCTTAAGAACTTGCAGTCGTGCTCCTGGGTAGAAATTCGTTAAAGGATAACTGAATGCTAAAACTTATCTATTTTTGTTTGAATTGATTGGTATTGTAGTTTAATTTTGTGAAGTTTTTTCAAATTAGTCAAACCACATTGAGAAATTAAATATGGAAACTATCTAGAAAAGGTTTGATACCATGGTCGCTAACGAGATTGCCAGCGGTATGTTATAAAATACATTACGATATTAAGAGATTAAATGTGGCAGTGTACATCGAAATCGGGTTTATGCAGTTCTCGTTTAAGTTGGATATATTCAAGCCGGATGGTTGGGTCAAGAGAGAAATTAAGTTAGCAAGAAAACTGAAAGCAAAGAAAAACATAATCGAAGATATTTACTTTCTTATTCTTAGACTTATACTTTCAGAAACCATTTTAAAGTGCCTATAAAGTGAAAATTTGGGAAGACTCGAGTTCTGTGGCTAGTATTTAATATGAAATTAGCAAATATCAAGTGTCATTGTGTTTGCTGCAGTACATAAATTATTTAAGCAACTAAGTAAAAAAACCAAAGTTATTTAAGCTGAAAATAGTTTAAACTGTATGAAATGGTTGCTCAATAAAGAGAAAACCATTTTCTTATCACAGCTTTGAGTTTGAATTAGCAAATGGCTGGCAAATCATCAGCGCATGAGCTTCAAATTTGGGGAGCTAAAAATTGACGGCCTTTTATCCAGCTTTTCTTGAAACGTTCTGCACTTAGTAGTTTTGAATTGGTCTGTTTAGAAATGTAAAGACTGGTTTCGCTTCATAAACGCAAAGTTACCTGGAGTTTTCAACACTTTTGTCTTCTCTTCAGGAATTAACGGCTCAACACATTTGCTCACTTTGGGCGAAACTATTTCAACTTCATCTTTCTTCGTATTATCTGTTACTTCCTTTGTTATCACTGTCTCTAGTTTTTCTATATTAGGCTGCAGCTTGGGTGAAGAATGCTTTGCAAATCTACGGCAAAATAATTTGGGTCATAAGCACACAAGAGGAAAAAAATCAGATCACAATATTGAGAAGACCTTGAGAAAATAAACTGCCATAAGAGATCAAAACTTTAATAGCTTTTTCGCGACTTAAAATTGTCAGATGTTTACTCCCATTTTGTAGACTTATAAACGCTGGACACAAAAGACTTACGTTTTAACGGTGGCATATTCTAAAACATTTTATAATTATAAAATAGCCAAGTTTTGAAATGATTCGTCGTGAAGGCCTGGCAACTATTTTACAAGATTTGGACGACGACAAGGAAAATTCTTGTCGGCTCGCGGGCAAAACATATATGCTACAATTCTATTTTAAGTACTGTATATCAAACTATCCCAGATGTAGAATGAAGTTTTGAATTTCCTTCCAGGGCCCGGTTCCTCAAAACTCCGATCAAGTTAATCCCGGATTAAGACAAAATTAAGAGACCCATTTTTTCAAAAGTAAATTAAAGCTTTGTGATACTTATAAAATTCAGCTAGGTTTTACCAATAAAGAAACTTGCTAAATCCGAAATTCCAGCCCAAAACAAGCTATAGAAGGTAGGAAACAGAAACATGGATTAAAAATTTAATCCTGGGTTAACGCTAATCAGGTTTTGAGGGACCAGATCGTTAAGGCGATGAAATATTTGTTTCAAATTTAAAATTCAAAAGAGTTTTATCACTAAGACATGTTTTTATTGGAACAAATCCAACAAAGTTTACAATTTATGAATTCCAATTCCCTTAGCCTTATTTTTAGTTTTCTGACATAACTTGTTTGACAAATACCTTCAACAATCTAACAAGATATAAATGTAACGCTCACCTTTCCATCAGTTTCTGTAACCCCTTGTTCAACACTTTTGACTTTGGTGGGGTCTCATCAGCAAAATCAATAAAATTAGAGCTTTTGCTAAGGGTAGGTGTGATGTCATTCAGTTTCAATTTGTATCCATTAGCTTTGGGTAGCGCTTCTGAAGGACTCTCGCTGCTGTTGTGTTCATTGCTGGTCACAGAGCTCGGATCTTTCTTTACTGGTAAACTCTCATTGCTGTAATGAATATTTGATAGCCTGCTTTACTTGATATATACTGTGAAAGTTACCAAAATCACAATGATGCAGTGCTTAATAGAAATTTATAAAAAATAAGTGGAAAAGTTTTAAAACAGCCTAAGAATAAATCAGTTTTACGAGGCCAGACAATAAGTATTTTAAGTGTTTTAAAAATTTCCCATCTCTGTTTAAGTATCAGATAAATTATAATTATAATCATCATGAATCCAATTTTGATCCGGGTTTATCCCTGTAAATGAGGGTGGCCGGATTTACCCCACTCTGGCAACAATCTATCCAACTCCCACTCTCCATTTCACTTGATCCATTGCATTCTCCTTCTTCAAGCCAACACTCTTGCTCTCCTTCTCCACTTGCATTTTCCATGTCTTCTTTGGTCATCCTCTCTTCCTCTTTCCGTTCACTTTAAACTCCAATGCTGAAAATGACCACAAACATTTGTTCCACAACAATTATGGTAAATACTGTACTTCATCAAAATTTGTTTCTAATAATAAACTGTTTGTACAAAAAAAACAATAAAGATACGAAAAAATGACAATAATCTGATTAGTCAGTTTTAACTCTGACGACTGCATTTCTGAAACTTTTTCAATATTATAGTAGACTTTTGGTGGACTTGTACATTGAGATATAAATATGCATAGCACAAAATTAATGCATCTGATTATCAAGAACAAGCTTTTATGTCAAGTTTGTTTTAAATAGGTTAGCTATCATAAACTTTTTATGCCTAGATCTTAAGGAGAATAAGAATTTTAAACATTCTTACCTCTTGTCCTTTTTTAATTGTGGGACCCTTGCTAAAAAATGTGTAATTGGTTTTACTGTTGGCACGTGATAAGGTAACCTTAAAGTGGATTCTGAGGAGATAATAATGTAATAACAATAATAATAATAATAATAATAATAGGCTTTATTTATAGAGGGTAAACACTTAATAGTAATCACAATACACAGATGACTCTGTGGCCCTCTTAAATCCCTCAACAGAGTGATCGAGAGACTGGACCTCCAGTTTAACGTCCTTATCCGGGAAGACACGAAAGTCTAACTATTTGCAGATGTTAGAGCAAAGGCAGCACTTTCTCCTCAATCATTTCAAGACCCTGAGTGGTGGTCTGGCCAGGAATCAAACCCGAACCTCCCGCACAGCAGACTGGCATGTAACCAACTGGGCTAACCAGGCAGCGGTTGGTGTATGTTCAGGGCTCAAAATAGCGGCCGGCTACCGGCAATGGCCGGCAGATTTTGGACCTTGTCGGCGATTTTTGTTTCAGCAACAGTTGTATTGTACGGGTTACTTACGTTTATACCGTT
>JAOBRB020390881.1:0-10282 GCA_027575285.2 Zoanthus pulchellus | reverse complement strand
ATAAGGTGAACTTAGAAAAGTGGATATTTTTCGTTGTTCATTCTCTTTTTGTTGAAAGGTTGGGTGGTAGACCAGGCTTAAGTTTTCCGGGCCCCCCTTTCCAAACTTTCTGGATCCGCCCCTGCCAGGTATTATAATGTGTTCGTAAAAAGTCTCTACTAAATCACCCATAAGATAAGCATTCGTATTGCTTCTACATATACCCTCAGAGTGTCGGAAAGATATTAGCAGTGTCATGTAGTCTGTAAATTAAACAATGCATAGATAATATTTTTCTTCTTTTTGTTCAAATATCAATCCAGAGAGCTTAAAGGTGTATGTTCGATGTACAGTTTAATGCTTTATATTTCAATTTATTCTTAACCCTAAAATCCATGAAGGAATAAAAGTCGTACACAAAGGCAGCATTCTAATCAAAAACGTTCCCGGCTATATATTCATTATTCTTCTCGGATAGTCACAAGAAAAATTCGACTCGGTGACAGAAATCCGACCCTTTCTAGACTTACCTTTCTAACATCTTGTCGCATTCCAGAAGCCGTTGAAAACATTTGTTCATTAGCAAGTTTCAAAGCCTTATCAATGTAAGTAAATCCCCTGGTACGATTTAATTCTTTCATCGCTTTCTCTAAATTATGCGAGTTCTGCTTTGCTCCCGGGTAAGTGTTGAATTTAACAAGCAGTCGCGGATTGGTGGAGTACACGATTGTCGAAACATGCGTGCCTTTTTGTGAAACCTGGAAACTATTTATTAAGTCGGTTAAAAATGCCTTGGTCCTTATCCAATTTCTTCTTGATATGCTTCCTGATCCATCCACAATTAGACCCAGATCGACTGGTATAGGGCATCCGTCCTCTAACAGATAGAAAGGCGTGTAAATATTAACATTTGAAAAAGCTTTTGAGATAAGACTTGAATGGTTTTACTACTGTAGACTAGTACTATATAGTTCTAATAAGACGTGCAGCCCGACCAAAGCTATATTTGTGATGAACGTTTTAGTTATGAAGTCAGTAATCCAAAACACAAGCTTAAAAAATTGACTGTTGCCATCAAGGAACAAAAAAATCTTAAGGAAAAGCGATGTTTTATATTTTCAGCCTCTAGAAATACTATCATCAACAGATGTGCATTGAAATATATATGATTTAAATGTCTATTCTTATTATTGTAAATATTTTAGGCAAATTTTTCTATTGTAAAGTTTCACTGTAATTGAACATAAGAGCCAACACCATGAACAACAGCAGGGATATGATAAATAGAGGATATTACATGAGCGCTGAGGTACGGATTTTATATTTTCAAAACGAGGAGATAAAATCCGTATCTCCAAGCAACCATGTAATATTCTGTTTATCATATAGTTATCCATAAAATACTTTGCAGCAATGTTGATTGAATCGCAAAGCTGCCGTGAAGCACACTCAAGGTGTAACCATGGTGACGTGAGTGAAAATAACAAGTTTTTGAAAAGGAGAAATATAAATATTTTGTGGATAATTATATAATAATAACTGGAATATTTATAAGCAGCTGAAGGAACAGAAAAAAACAACAGGTACAGAAGAAAAACAGCATGAACAACAGCAGGGATATGATAATAACTAGAATAATAGCAACGGAAGGAACAGAAGAAATAACAGCATGAACTACAGCAGGGATATGATAATAACTGGAATAATAGCAACGGAAGGAACAGAAGAAATAACAGCATGAACTACAGCAGGGGTATGATAATAACTGGAATAATAGCAACGGAAGGAACAGAAGAAACAACAGCATGAACAACAGCAGGGATATAATAATAACTGGAATAATAGCAATGGAAGGAACAGAAGAAATAACAGCATGAACTACAGCAGGGATATGATAATAACTGGAATAATAGCATCGGAAGGAACAGAAGAAACAACAGCATGAACAATAGCAGAGATATGATAATAACTGGAATAATAGCAACGGAAGGAACAAAAGAAATAACAGCATGAACAACAGCAGGGATATGATAATAACTGGAATAATAGCAACGGAAGGCACAGAAAAAAAACAGCATGAATAACAGCAGGGTTATGATGATAACTGGAATAATAGCAACGGAAGGAACAGAAGAAATAACAGCATGAACAACAGCAGGGATATGATAATAACTGGAATTATAGCAATGGAAGGAACAGAAGAAAATGTTGTCGATCTGTTTTTCTATGGACATGACATTATCAAACCAAACGCCAATATTCTTTGCAGAGATTCGAGGCAGGTATTTTATCGATCGGAACCGATGTGGATGGAATTACGTGGAGGTCGATGACGAGCATGTAACACGAGGAGCTCGGTCTTGTCACCATTCAACGTTACTTTGCTAGTGGACATCCATTGGTTCACATCACGAATGCACATCTCAATGCAACACTTGGAAATGAAAGGTTCACCACTAGATCGCGGTTTAAATGACATACAAATAGATTTGACTGTCATCAGCATAAAAGTTGTATTCCACGCCATGGTTTCTGATGACATCTGCTACAGGTGAAGTATACATGGAATATAAGATCGGACCTAACACTGAGCCTTGAGGGACGCCACAAATGAGGTTGCGCTTTGATAATTTTTCATCACTTATCTTTAAAAATTGTGTTCGATCGGATAAATAAGATTTTATCCAGGATAGGGCCTTGCCAGATATTCCGAAACAATTTCTAAGTCTAGTTAAAATGATTTGATGATCGACTGTGTCAAAGGAAGGACTAAGAGGGCAAAAGCAAAAACGAGAGCAGTACTGAGCAATAGCAAGAACAAAATAAGGAGTAAGAGCAAAGAGAAATTGAAACATGATACGCAATATTCATTATTAACAACGGAGGAGCAGTTATATATCTGTTTCTTTTGGTGTCCAATTTTTTAAATGTTGCAACACCATAATAAATGTTACACGCAGTGAAACTTACCCGGAGGTTTAACTGGTGTCGCACAGTCCAATAAGCATCCATTAAAACAGCATCTTTGATCCGCGGTGCAGTTTTCATCAAATGTACATTCGTCTGGTTCTGGTGGATTTGGACACTCTGTTACAGTGGGGGCCGCAGGACACACTAGCTTTTCTATATTTCACAACAATGAGTTTGTTAGCAAACTTCAATAAAAGTAAATTAACAATGGTAACGTAAACTATTTTAGCAACCTGTCAACATGTAGCTCTGGAATCAAAGATTTCACGATCCATTTAGGAAACAAAAATTTTAAAAACATTTTTGATGAATCTGCAATTTCTGAACTGTATACAACGCAATTGAAAGTTCCTGTAAGGGAACAAGGGTTTTTTAAGTTTTGGTATCTCTAAAAGTCTTTGTATTCTGTCAGTTTTTCGCCACAAAATCAGCTATAAAATTCCTACTTTGACTACACCCTTTAAAATGATTGTATAAAGGAAGCTTCGTGACGAATGACGTCACTTCGAGAACGTCTAAAAGTTTTTCTATTTGCCTTTTTAGAGAAGACTAGCAAGAAAAAAGACTGATTTGATTTTTTAAGCATATTATTGAGTTCGACGTTAGGAGAACGCATTCTAAACTGAACGCGAGAAGCCTTGGCAAAGCAATTACAGAAAGAATCTCAATTTTAGATTGGTTCAAGTACCGGATATACGTTATAGACTTCGACGACAAGATGCGCGCGCACTTTTTTTCATCCGCGTCATGTCATTCTCATCAACTCGGTAAAACTGTTTTGGAAGCGCGTCATATCATATCATCAACTCGTTAAGTTTAAACTCAAACTATTTTGGAAGAAACAATATTTTTTGACAATTTCGTAGGTCTAATACAACGAAGCCTGATTAAGAACTTGTTTACTGCTGCACCAACCTTAATTCATATGACCGACCCATGACCAAAATTCGAACGCACTTACTAATCGCTGATTATTCCTAGTTGTAAAACAGCGCGAAACGCCCTGGTGATTACTTAAGAGCCAAATATTATATAAGTCGACACTTCTTGACATGACGTCACGACCTTTAGGAGCCTTAACTATGAGTTTTTTTGTTGTTGTTGAAACTCGCGGCCATCTTCGTTGGGTGTGGCCATTAATTGAACTTTACAACTTAAGTTTATAGCACTAAATTTAAGGAATTAAAAAAATATCTCAACTGAATATCTTTCAGTTAATTATTAAAATTTCAGTTATGAAAAAACCCTTTTGTCCGCATAGATAATTCTAAAAAACAGTTGCCATTATACATATACACTAGAGAAAAATATTAAACTTTATCTATATACTTACTTTAACTCAACTTCATAAAAAAAGAGCAGAGCAAAAAATAGAAATTAATCTATGAACAGGCTTAACAATTTCTTAACATTTTCTTAAGACTATTTGTTTTACCTTACATCTAGCTGTTTCGCAGGCATGCTTTTACTCTTGCATAAATTATTTACTTATACTTTATAATGAAGTCTGTTAGTCAAAAGTATGTTAAACTTATACAAGATTAGCTGTTAGGAAACAAGTGCGAATGACCTAACTTTGAGCTGCTTGAATTATCCCCTGTGAACGGCAAGTATTTATTTACATTTTATAACAGACTGTTTGTCAAAAACATTGGTAAACTTATACATCAGCAGCTGTCAGGAAACAAGTGTAAATGACGTAGATTTGAGCTGCGTGAATTATCCACTGTGATTTCATATTCTACAATAGACAAATTTTTTAATAACACCGTATGAATTTGCTCATCATAAATAAAAGTTCTTCACCTTTTCTCAGCCTCAGCATGTTTTTAACATGTTCTAAAATTTTTGGCGATTTTCAACCTCGTGTTCTAATGAAAAAAGGTTCTCATAAAAAAGTGAGTATTTAGGAACGTTTAGCCTCAGCCAAAAATTCGACGTTTTTATAAAACAAAAAGAATACGAGTGTATTGTATGTTACAGCAAGGATGGATGTTCTTACTTTTTGCCCAATTTTAAGCTAAAGTTATTCTTACGAATATTCTTAGTTTCAGGAATAACGGTGATATGGAATTCCCCTTTTTTACCTCATGGATGACGTCAGTCATCATCGATGAGGTTTAGGAATTTACTTACTCGGCTGTATGTGTGCATTAACCTATATATTTACAAGGAAAAAACGTTTTTAAATACTTCAACCTGGTTTCGAATCCGGGATCTCTTGCTTTTAAAGCTGACTCACTAGCCTATGCTGAGATTTGCGAACATTCAATTAAAAAAAATTAAAATATGTTTTGTACGTTATGGATTTGTAACGCATGCGCACCTTTGCATAATTGGAAAAAAAATGGATGCATAAACAAATCATTAGAAACATAAAATTTGAAAAGAAAAGGAAAAGAAAAGAAAAGAAAAGAAAAAAAACAGAAAAAAAATTATTTTATGGAGCTCGAACTCGGGCTCTCACAACTTGCAAACACAAGACGTTATACTGAATTAAGCCTCACTTGCAATGCTATCGTTTATGTACAAAATATCTTTAGCAACATTACTATAAGATACGAAATTATATTAGAATAAAAAAAATTGAGTATAAAGAAATTGAATGGAACAAAGATAGTAAAAAACATAAAGAAAAAGAAAAACAATATCATTTCACGGAGTTCGAACTCGGGCTCTTACAACTTGCAAAGTCAAGACGTTACCATTCCAGTATAACAAGCTAATAAATTTTGTAATGCAATACTACTTGGTTGTAAAATTTATATATAGTCATCCATGAGGTGTGGCTCAGAGAGCCTTTGATTAAAATGACTGTGGCAGATACTGACCATGATTGACAAAATAGCTGTTTATTTTATTTCAAGTTAAAGTCAGACGTCTGATGCTTGTGGTGATTAAGTGTCGGGAGTGGTTAGTGTATCAAAAATTGTAGAGAATGTGTCGATTGGTGGACGTGCTCAAGAAATTTGAAAAAGATAGCTATGGATTTTCCTTGGTAATCGATTATTAATTAAAACGTAAAATGGCGCGGATTGCAATGATTAAAAGATATTGAATAATTATCCTTTCAAATTTTAGGCGGTCAAATAAGTTGCTTAGCGCATTGATAGCAGGGAGAAAACTTTTATTTTTTTAAAAATTTTATTTGATTTTTATCTTTTCATTTTGAAAATTGTACCAACTAGAGGAAGAGGGACAAGTTGGATGGTATATTTATTAAGTAGTGTCTTGCTCTTTTTACCTCGTGGAGAGCGATCGGTAAAAGAAAGTCAGACGTAAACAATAGAAAATGTGTAATCGATTTCCGATCGTCTTAAGATCGGTGGGCAAATTCCTGCATTCGTTGAAAGGTGGTTAAGAATGCTCTTATTCGGCTACCAGTGAAAGACCCGAAATATTTCGGTCTTTGGTATAGATGACGCCGGCAAACTACACATGTTCAGTATATTAATCAATGAACAGCTGATAAGATACGACAGCTCCCTGACACAGTATCTTACTTATTCCACAGGATACCATATTAAGAACAATGAGGCTCACATCGGTGGAACATTTAACAATTTAAGATCAAGCTCGGATCGAGGTTGAAAATAGTGAAAACGTTACCAGTTCAGTACAATCTGTGTTTTTTTTAAAGAAACTAAAACTTTTTTCAGTACGCCGTGAGAAGTTTTTAATTTTGGAGAGTTTTGGTACTGAAAGTTTCTTAGCAGTTTCTTAGGGATAAAACAACAAGAAAAAACAAGGCATACAAAGATGAAACATACTGAAAGCAGTTTGAAGCTGCGATCGATATACGGTCTCAGTCAGTATTTAATTCCTGCCATACTTTTTAGCAACCCGTCAATGCCGACAAATGATAACTGATGAAAAATCCCTCTTTGTAGCCCTCATCGTCTCCTCCATTGTGAGTACAGATTTGATCATAGCCAGTAAAATAAAACTCGAACTCGATCTGCGATCGAGCAGCAATTAAAATGGTGCGCAATTGAAGAGAGGAAGAGAGGATGGCATTGTCTTCCCTCTCGACGTCGCGGTTTGTCTGATTGTTTGATGTCCAAAAACAAAGCACAACTCAATTAAAATATAGATTTTTTTTATGAATTGATCAGAAAGAATGTTTTTCCACATGTCAAAAAGGTTTCAAACGACATATAACATTGTAATGTTTGTATTTAAAAGAAATCAAGACTTTCTTCTGCAGGGTTAAACTGAAGAATCTTTTCAAAATCAAAGGTCATTGGATGAAAGAACAAGCTTATAACTCAGTAACTAGTTTTTTTTTCAAAACAGAAGCAAATATAAGGTTGTCGGCAACAAATCCGAAAGCGTAATTTATACGGTGTTAAGAAAAACGTCTTTGCTTGTATGAACTTAATCAAAAACTTTCTTATCTTTTTGAAGGAGATGGCTTGCCATTAGTTCATATTATTGATGACCGCCCATATCTATAAAGCGAAACTAAACTCAATACATCATAATCGCTATTGGAGATCAACTAAAAAAACAGTAAGCTGAAAATTGCTAAAGTCTTAATTAAAGTTTCATATATTAAGACTTAATACATGAACTTTCCAATGCACAGGTTTACGAAAGCCAATAAAACAAAGATTGAAAGGAGATAGACTAGCGTTCCTTCGCAGCCCAATCATTCGATGACGTGCTACAATTTCAATGTAATAAACTTACGCGGTTTAAGCTCTTGTCCATTGGTAATTGAAATCGCCAACACACCAACAATACATACGATCCAGAGATGTGAGTTAGCCATCCCTGTGAAATGCCTGGCGAGCTGATGAGATAATTCTTTTCAGAACTACACTACTTCACTCTCGGCCACTTCAGCCCTCGCGTAGGAATGACAAAAAATAAGAGTCACGCAAAAGCTTTATTTTTCTGCAGGCCTGACCTTCGGACAAATGCGTAAATTGGCACGAGAAATTTTATATCCCTGTGTTGAGGTGTAATCCAATTTCCAAATACTTGAAACATCACGGCATCTGTTATTTATAAAAAACATCACGGCATCACTTTGAGCCTCTCCAAATCCCTTTCAAAGAAAAAGTTTTATCTCACTGTTACGGAAACAAACAAAAAAACGTTTTGATGTTATTTTTTTCTTGGTGAATAGAAACATTGTCTGAGCAGTGGGAAATGTTGTAATGGTTATAGTGACTCTAATTTATTCCTTAATTTAAAACAATTAGCAGCATTCCTTTGGGTATTAAGAAATAACAAAAATGCGAACAGAGATAAAATGGATTAAAAATCCAAATTGAGACTCCGAGAGTTTTTTTTTGTCTTTCATTATATTTAGGGAATGATTTAACAACATCACTGAAGATAAAAACTGATGTTTCGACAACATCAAGTTCCATTATCATATAAAGATTTGGACGGCGAAGCGAAATATAAAGGACAATTATATTTATAATCATATGTAATCTTAAATTAGAAATTTACATTTGTAATTTTATACTTTAGAAAACGCTTATAACCATGCAATTGTGATTAGCTTCACTTAAAACTGGAGATGGCTTTATGAAAGTCAAAACATGTCTTTTAAATTTAAAAGTGTTGTGTTGTTTTTAAAACTGATTTATTCCCTTGTGCTCCTACGCTCATATGATTATATATTTGTAATTTTGCTTATAGCGCTAGAGGTGACAACTTTATCAGTTTATGTTCATCATTTTCTCGGCTATCATGAAAAGATTAGTGATTGTATTACCAACTACTGAACATATTGCAGGCCCGTGCATGTAGCCGTAATGGCCCACACACTCGAGCTCCACTCGATTATAAAAGAAACTGAATGAATGAAAAACTAAATTCACGATTCAAAAATTATTATCAAAGCACATTTAGAGGCACGTTTATTTGTTTAAAAACCGTGGTGCAAAATTGCCTTTGCATTCTACTGCTATATAAGGGTTTTCGTTGACATAACCTTTCAAATTAGTCCTTGGAACATTGAAAGCCCTGTGGTTTAGAGACCTTTAGAGGACAGTTTCACGGTCGTATGCATGCGCGCCGGAATAGACTTTTTCGGGCCGATACTAAATTCAATTTCGATACCTTTGTGAAAATCTTTCAGAATCCACCTTTGATTTTATCCATCTTTTCGTTTTTTTTTTGGTTTGAGTAGTTTAGCTGATTGCTGTATATATTTTTTATTGAATTCAAACTTTTTAACGAGCACTAACAATAGAAAAAATTGAATTTTCACGAGTCATGCTGGATTCGAGATAGATAAAGCCTGCAATAGGACGTTCTTCTCACTCGTTGGAGCTTCTAAAACTTGCATGACAACATTAAGTGCCGGGGCAAAATATTCAATACCGCCGGCGATCGATTCTGACATCGCAGCGTATTATAATGTATTTACTTTCACTTATGTGGCTCTTCAGCAAAGGTATTATTCACTTTACTTCACTTTGTTTTCCTCAGTCAAAGTCTGATTTGTTTGAATTCTGTGAATTAAACTCATCTGTTTACTTGATTGTAAAATATTTTTAAAAAAACGCTAAATGAGCTAGTTTACGGTTCTTTACTAAGACTATACACTTCACTTACTTAGTTATAACACTAAATTTTCAAATGATTTTATGATTATATTAAAAACCGTAAAACGTTCAAAATAAAGCTTACCAATAAATTAATTTATGAAATATATTGAATTATGCCATCTTCTTCTTTGCGTAATTTTGAGTTTGACACTTCTTTCCGGTGCGCAAACACTTACAAGTTGCTCAGCAATTTTTTTGTCTCTTAAGGCGGGAGTACACCCAAACAAATGTACGAAAAATAGGCTTTTTGTGGAGGAGAGTGGCCATATAAAAACTCTTGTTTTTTCCGTAATTAAAACCTGGGGACTGGGTATTGACTGTATGTGCAATGACACGTAATTGTTAGTCACGTGACACCTCGTATCGATTTTCAAATCTTTTTTTGAGAGGCGGTTTCAGGTGAAAACGGCCGAAAAAGTGCCTTTTTTTGGCATGTTCGGGCAAATCTCGGGTGCCTGAGCTCATCATCAAGGGCTGAGAAGGCTTAAACCTTGCCTGTATCGAAGAACTGTTTATTGCACTGTGATTATAGCAAAATGAGCCAGTATGCTTGGTTGGAGCACTGGCTTCTTGCTGTATCAATCATGGAAAAGGGGTCCTACAAGTGTTTGCCTTAGTCCCAGCCAGCTGCATTTTGCATTTCTCTTAGTTTTATTGGTGCAGAATGTTAGCTTGGTTGTTTCCCTGTGCAAAATATCCGGGATTTCCCATGATGCAATGGGGCATATTTGTATTCTGTGGCTGATCGACTGCACATGCCA
>JAOBRB020390772.1:0-10282 GCA_027575285.2 Zoanthus pulchellus | reverse complement strand
GAAGATACCCAGTGTTATTGGTAAAGATACTCAGTGATATTGGTGAAGATACTCAGTGTTATTGGTGAAGATACTCAGTGTTATTGGTGAAGATACTCAGTGTTATTGGTGAAGATACTCAGTGATATTGGTGATGATAGTCAGCGATGCTGGATCGTGGAGAAGCCGTGCTATATAAATTTTCATATTATTATTATCATTAATATTCGGTCAAGTTCAATATTCTGACAAAATTAAGTTCCTGTATTCGGCACAAAGTTTGCTAACGCAACAAGTCAATTACGTTAATGGACATTTCAAATGAATGGCTCTTTGTTAACAAAGTAATTGGACTCTTGAAATTAATGGTGCTTTGTAAATACAAGTTAACAATGAGTGTTTCTTAACATAATTTACGAATCGTCATCCTTTTGGCCTAAAGCTCGTACCAGACTCCGCGTTCAGACTGCTTTGTGATTCACCGTCTTGCCAGCAAAGTTTCTTGACTTGGCTAACTTGCTGGCATGAAGACCTAGGATTGCTGTCATACAATATTTCAAATTCTGCAAATATATTTTCCTTCTAAACACTCACCATTATTCATTCTCGCGTTTCAGTTCAGGTTTTACCTATGAAGCTTGGAAAAACATTGATCTTACTATCAACATTAACAGGCACAAATTCTCTCTCGTCGAACCCCCTTTATCACACACACTCACACATTGCATCTTAAACTAACAGGCGGTACATAATTTCATCTAGTTTTACAATCCAAATAAGACAGAAAGGTTTGGAAAACTAATTACTTACTTAAAGGTAACTTCAAATTTTCGTCTGTTACTGTAAGGGTATGGAGGGAATCCTGTTAACGTAAAAGGTAAATGAAGTTTTTTAGAAAAATTCAAATTGACAGCAAACTTAAAGGTAAAAGATAAAGTAGCAAAAACTGTGTTATCATTCTCAAAATAACTACTAAACTTGTCACGTTTTATATGCACGAAACAAAGGATCACAACAGATAGAATCGATATTTAAAGCCATCACAAAATAAACTGTACTGCCATATACATGTAGCTGGCATTTTTGTCAGGAAGGGAGACGTAATTAATGTAATCACCGGTTAAGAATTACCACCTGTAAAAAATCGCGATACAAAACTAATTGCAGTTCTGAGGCAAGATTCCACATTACATAGCCGATGTTGCAATAAGGAAAATACTTTCTTCCAACAATAACGTACGTGCAGTCGCACCGTTTCACATTCATATTTAGTAGAGTGCCTATTATTGTTCCAAATATGATACACGTATCCATGTAAGCCTATAAAAGTTCCTCAGACGATCAGCACTGACTTCTGTCTTGTCTCACGGAGAAAATAACATTTAACAACAATAGATTGAGACTGAAACAGCCAAAAATTAGGAACAATGTGCCAAGGCAAAATTTGCTGGCTCTTATAAAAGCCGTACATAAAACAATCAACATAAAAACAAAAAAGAAGGATTTTAAACACCTTTGTTTTATTCATTTAAACCTTAGTATTGTTGACGACAGAGTACCGAAGTGATGACGTCACAACAATTTTATTTCTGAAATCACAAATTTGGTTGTAATATTTAAAACGTCCAAGATGAAAAATGCTTCCATGCCAAAATGTAGCAATTTTCTACCCATCAGTTATGAGATATACCACAGTGATGCTCCAATTACTCCATACAAATCCTTCTAAAAACATTATCAACCCGGATATTTTTAGAAGGATTTGTATGGAGTCATTGGAGCATATTTGTGGTAATATCTCGCAGACAATTTGCACCAGCATTCTGATTTTTTGCAAGGATGCATTTTTAGTCTTGATCAATCGGATGATTTTTACCAATCTCACAACTTCACAAATTTTAATGTTTGTGACGTCACACTTCGTCACTCTTAATAGTTCTTATTTCTTATTATTTAGAATTTTCGCACTTATTAACTACATGGTAATAATTATTTTCATGCCTTTTTGTTCATGTGAAATATCCTCGGAAAGGTTGAAACATATTTTTTCATACTAAATCAATAAAGAAAGAAATTTTTCCACACCTCAAAATCACTGTCGTTTTGTCCAATTTCAGACTTGCTACTAACAGATGATCCTTCTCCGGTCAAAAGATCGGAGGTGTCAGATTCGGCAACTGCAGAGTCTTTGTCTTCGATTGAGCTGGCAATCTTGCTTTTTACTTCTCTGACCTTCATCAATTCTTCCCATAGATCATGCGCTGACTTTCGAAACGGTGATTTGTCTTCGGCTGGAATGCGCATGTCATTTGTGTACCTTTCCTCCAATTTGCTGCGAAAAACTGCAAGATTCTGAGGCTGGGATTGGGATACACGGTTCACAATGCGGACGGGCAAGTTACCTAATAGATTAATGAAATGTAGATAGTTAGACACCTTTTCAAGAATAAACGAATGTGAAAACTGTTTGTTAGTATTTTGGGGCTAATATTGTTTTTAAAGCAATCAGCACATAAATGTTGTTTATATAGCGCAAGCTAATTAAGGCCGCGACTTTCTAACATTTCTTAATTGGTGTATTACGACGATGTCATGCCTTTCACTTACTAACACTACTCTGTAATCTAGATTTTGAAAGTCTACACTTCCAGCGATCATTGTATAATAAAAGAAAGTTGTTTAAGACCGTGGATAATCTTCTGTTAACAACACATTCAAAATCCATGGTGATCTGCTAAAAGGCGATAACTGGATTATGCTGAAGATGTCTCAAACAGCTGAATTTGAAACAGCCAAAGGCAAGCGCACAACAGCTAAAGGACGATTTACAAGAAAGAGGATCTTTCTCATCAAGTCAATAGAAAACGATCAAGGAATCGAGGTAGTTGAAACAAATTACACAACGCTCGCTGAAGTCTACGACGAACTTGAAGGTAAGCATGAAACTTATATTGATTTGTTATCGGTCGAACAGTCTGAAGAAGCAGAAGTGTGGATGACAGCAATCCAGAGAGAACTACGTGTCTCATTTGGAGACAAACCGTCCGGCATAACAGCCACTATAACACTGAGAAAAACAGCAGAAATAGTGCGTAGTGAATATCCAGAAGCTGCAGACATAATCCAAAACAAAACATACATCTACGATATCACAGAAAGAAAAGATAACCTTGTAATGGCTCGTAAGCTCAGCCAAGACATAGAGAAAGCTATCATCAAAAGAGGAATTAAAGTCAAAGAGTGGATATTCTCAGGAGATATGAAAAAGCAAAAGGAAACGATCATGGTGCAGAAATCACAGACATCAACGGAAAAAAACTCAGGATTAAATGGGATCCATGCAAAGATCAGTTACGTATGTTTTGACTTTAAGAAAATTGTTTAACAAACAAACAATATAACCATTGAGAATGATTCTCTCACAGATCACTAGTGTGTATGGTCCTCTTCGATTAGCTGGAACGTTCACTGTAACAGCAAAGATCCTAATGCGGCATTTGCGGGGAAGTGATCGGAAGATAGACTCGGATGATTCTATTCCCGACGAGAATAAAAAGAAATGGATCACTTTCTTCAAAGATTTGCAGGATATGGACCAAATACAATTCATAAGATGTATAAAGCCCACAGATGCAACTGGAGAACCTATTTTCATAGTATTCAGTGATGCATCTCAAGACGCATTTGCTGCATGCGCATACGCACGATGGAAACAAAAAAATGGGCAATATGAAAGTAATCTGATCTTATCTAAGAATCGCCTGGCGTCAATCAAAAAATTATCGACTGTATAGAACTATGTGAACAAATGCCTCAAGACCTTAATAGAGAAAGCATGTAGATATCAGTTTCAAAGAATCTACCGCATCGATGACAGAAAACTTCCTACGGATTTATAACATTCACTGTCACAAGAATAGGAGCGATACAAGAAGGAACAAGCCAAACCGATTGGTACCGCGTCGAAAGCCATCAAAATATCGCTGATTGTCTCATAAAAGGTAAGAAACCTAACAATATTGGGCTTGAAAGCACATGGCAAAAAGGACCCGAATTCCCAAAACAACCGAAAGACAAATGGCCAATAACTCGCACATTTTTAGAATCACAACTACGGCCAGAAAAGTACGCATTAAATATTGGATCCGAAAACTATTGAAACTTGTGAAGTCAATTAAGTCCAAATGTGTCATTTGTAGAAAACTCGATAACAAGTAATAGGCAACCTCCCAACTGAAAGACTAAAACCAGCCCCACCTTGGCACAGTACAGGTATCGATCTGTTTGGAACCTACAGAATTTGAGATGAAGTAAAGAAAAGAACTACGTCCAAAGCGTATGGAGTGATATTTGATTGTTTAGGGACAAGAGCTATCTACTTGGATATAGCAGCTGATTATAGTACAGACAAATTTTTAATGGTAGTTAGATGATTCGTGTCACTACGTGGTTACCTATCCGAGCTATTCTCAGATAATATCCAACTCGTTGAAGCAAATAAAGAACTCTCTAACATCACTAAAAATTGGGATTGGAACAAATTAAAACGTTTTGCCGTTACAGAGGGATTGGAGTGGATCTTTACATCAGCAAATGCACCCTGGCAAAACGGAATCACAGAAGCTTTCATTAGATCTGTAGAACGAGCAATAAACGCTTCCATCGGCGATAGTATTTTAACATTCTCGGAGTTACAAACAGTACTTTACGAAGTCGCCAACTTACTTAATCAGAGATCAATAGGAAGACACCTTACGTCACCTGATGACGGAGCATATCTTTGTTCGAATGACTTGTTGCTTGGTAGAGCCACGTCACAAGTACCAAGTGGCCCCTTTGTCGAGAAAGCGAGCAACAGACAACGATTCACATTTGTGCAAACAATAATCACTGCCTTTTGGAAGAAGTGGACAAGGGATTATTTACCGAGTTTGCTAATAAGACAGAAATGGCATACTTCCCATAAAAACATGAATACAGGGGACATTGTTGTAATCCAAGATTCTAATTTAATCAGAGGACAATGGAAGCTCAGAAAAGTCTGAACTAACTACCCAGGAACGGATGGAAAAGTGCGCAAGTCGACGTACAATATAAGAACCACAACGCAAATGAACCTACTACGAAATATAAAGGCAAAGGCTATGTTACTGTACAGAGACCAGTACAACGACTGATATTACTACTACCTACTGATGAGCAATGAGTGAACTCAGTTTAGTTGATCATGGATATACTTATTACTAAAGTCTCATTACAAACAGGGGAGTGTAATGATAAATGGTCAGGAATCCCCCCATTGATATCACACACAACAAACTACCAGTTTCAGGAGGAATGGATGTAAATTTCCATTCCAGAGGTTCCGTCAAGAAACAATATGTTCTGAAAATAAATTTGTGTTTCAGGTGTTCAAACCAGAAGTCCCACAAATGTTAAACACAACCTTACAATCCAGGCGTGTGTGGTAATTTATAAAATTGCAAACAAAATTTTACCTTTTAGATCTGCTTTGCTAATATAGCTCACTTGACACCTTGGCGGATTTGAGCTCTCCTCTTTTATCACATAACCAGCCAACAAAATTTCCGCTCTGAAAACGCACGAAGATAATGCATGAAAATAAAATAAGGCACCTCTAGGCATAGATGTTCGTTGAAATAATTTCATGAACCTTCTCATAAGAAAACTTTATGAGCCGGCCAGCGGCAGATCAAACTGTTAACTTTCGGAGCTACAAGAACTGACATGAAGACAGTGTTGGCAAACAAGCCCAACTTGTTCTCATGACTTAAGTGAGGTTATGGAGGGAGTCACTCAGCTTCGACTCCAGAAATTCTCAGCAACATACAAAGTTTTTTCCTTACCTTTTTCGCAACAAATGTAATTTACATTAATTGCAAATTTTGTATTTAGCAGAAAGCACGTACAGGATGAGTTAAGCTAGATCCTTTTATTTGCCCAGTGGCCCATGGGGATTCCGTAACGTTAAGCGGACGAGAGTTCTTGACTTCCCCTGGAAGGGACACTAATCCATCGCAGGTTAGCTCTCGGCAGTTGCTGGTATTCATATTCATATTCATTATTTATTAAATATGTAATTCACCCAGGCAATAAACACTATTCTAGCGTGAAAACGTGTTAAGAAATAATAAATAAAACTGCTTTACGTAACTTTATTACAAAGATTCCAAAATGACTTCAAAAATTGTGAAGCTGAAGTCACACTGATTTCACTCATCTATACAATATGCAAACAAGATTTTTATTCTCTTACCGCTAATATAAAAACAAATCGATAAGAGATTTGTATTTTATCATAAATGCTAATAGCAAGTTATTCCAAGGATTATCTAAACAAATCCATAAGATGACATATTATATTTTTTGACGTCACGCTTACGTCTGTTATCTTACGATCAGCATAAGTTCAAATCTCCTCTAGTTTTCACATGAATACAAACCTAACAAAGCCTTTTTTCTTCGGACATTTGTCATGCTCAACTGACTGAGACACAAGTCCAAAGAGCCTATTACCAAGGTCTAATACTGCTCCAAAGATGCAGAAATCGCGAGCAGTTGTAGGCCAAATAGGTTGAAACTCCATCCTGTTTACCTGTCAGAAAAAGCTCAAGATTACTTCAAAGCTCAACATTTTTTATTTATTTATTCAGTGTTACCTCAGACAGTAAAGTGTTAAAGTTTTCTCAATAATAAAAGATTTTTATAATAATAATGGAAACTTTATTATAGCTTTATGCTATATAAAATCATAAAACTCACTGTTTTACAGGTAGTTTACAATCGACTACTTGAATAAAACGTAATAACCAAAACGTACACTAAGGGGAAATAAATGATTTTAAAATACATATATATATATATAGGTTATACAATAATGATTAAAAATTGTTTAATACTTCATGAATAAGTTCAAGACTGCACCAATCTTTGTTCCTACTACAAAATATGAAATATGTGGTCCTAATTGCTAATTGCTCATCATCTTTCGAATTTATTAACATACTTTTGATCTTTTTCATTGAAATGTAGCTGTGTAAGCACGTTAAGGAAGGCTGACGATTCACTAGAAAACACACCTAAAGCACTAATGGACAAGTTTACTAATGAAACTTTCTCAAATTTGCTATTCAAAACTATTGTTATTTCATTGTATTTTCTTCTTTTCCTTGATAAATTATTTTTTAAATTTCATTCGAAGCCAACTGATATTTCGAGCACATAAAGACAGTTATCTGAGGAGGTTATCAAAAGGTCTGTGCAAAGGCTATCGCCAGTTATGATTGAAGGACTTTTAAATCTTGGAAGGTCAGCATAAAGAGCAATTCCTTTTACTACTTGAAGGGCATTAGCCAAAAAATGAAGAATGGGATCATGTCTTAAAGTAAATCTAGCCTGAGCAAGATACGTTTGACAGCCAGCTACCACATGAATTTCAGGGATTAAACAAAAGGAACAATCAGCTGTTGAAGACATTTTCAATTTACAAGGTTTTTTCTTGTTGGAAGTGTGTTGTTTATATAACGAATCGTAAAGTTATAGATATTTTTGGGTAGTTTAAACTGTACAGGTGATAAGATACTGTTTAGCTTGAACAATGAATCACTTATTACGTGTTTGAAGAAGAAACTATGGGAGAGCAAATTGTGGCATAGTTTATGTTCTTGATTAGCATAGAAATCTTTCACCACATCTTTAGTTGCTTTGAAGAAGTTTTATTGGACATTTTTGTGCGAACTAGTGAAGGACCAGAGATCTTTTATGTCTAAATTTGGAATACAGCAATGAATAAATTTAACAGAAGGAGGGCAGACGTTGAAGCCAAATCTGTTGCAAGGCAGAAAATATTACTGAGTGTACCGCACATAGGATGTTCCAGGCAGCTGCAAATATATTTAGACTCTAAGGAATCAAGATTTTCACAAATCAGCTACAGTGAAATGCCAAGATAATTTAGAAAGGACATAAATATTGTAAAGAAGCACTTTATTCCTTAAATGTAGTGGTTTGACATCAATTTCAGACATCTAATCTTCAAGGATAGTGGACAGTCCTAGTCTATGAGCTTCATTAGTCATATCAAAATCAAAGTATCTTACTAAGTATTTGAAGGACTCGTCCATTTTAATGTGAGAAACTAGGGTATTGTTGATGCTTAGTTTAGGTAGGAACTGGATTGGATTTAGAGACACCTTTCCAAATACCAAATGTGCTAAATTTGTCAACTCTCACTATCATGTCTGTCCATTTACATCAATTACTGATGCGATCGAGAAAATGTTGGTTCTCAGATTATTGGCTGGTGATGACAGCCGCGTTGTCAGCGAACAGGAACTAATGCTTAGCGTTGAAAAAGAGATCTTTCTTTTTTAAGAGAAAAGCTGATTTGCGGCATTTGTTTGTTAATAATAACAATAATAATAATAATAATAATAATAATAATGTTTATTAAAAATTACATTATACTGGTTTAAGAATTTCACGGAGTTTGGAAAAAAAATGCTACATAAGCGTTCATTTCAGCTAGTATTACATTGCGATAATTACAGTTCCTTATATTATAACTACGTGTTTTGTACAATGGGAGGTGTCTTGAAAGACAGCCCCCTTCCTTCTTTTTTGTTCTTAAGCAAAGATCAGATGAAAAAATTCCTTATTTACAATAGTCTAAACCGGTAGGGCATAGTTTGTGCGATAGCAAAATATATGCCTCTCGACCACAAGGTTGAGCAAACTCAGCTTTCCATTCTTTTGGGGTAGGTAAATGAGTTCTAGCATCTGCTGGCAGCAAACTTACAATAGATTAGTATCCCGCTCAGAGGGAGTCGAAGACTTTTATCCGCTTAACACTACAGAAAACATGACTTATAATCATTGGGTCCAAGTGAAACTAGGCTTGTAAAGGATTTAGCTATTGTTACGGAAAGAGCATGGAGTATCTTGCTCTGGCAGACACAACATATGCCATTGATCAGGCACTGCAAACTACAATAAAATAAAAGAAGTTAACACTATTGTTGTTAAATCTAAAAAATTGAAAAACATACTGACCTTTGTAAGTGGATTTATTTCTTCGATGAGTTCACCTATACAAAACAAAAGTAAAACCTAAATATTTTGATTACCACCACAAGAAAAAATCACAATGCTTGTAAGCTTAAGCATAGTTAAGACATTAATTTTACAGTCCTCCAAGCTCAAATACTTTGTAATCGCCTTTCAGCAACCATACTTTTTAGAAAGTCGCCAAGGATATCAATTTCGTCGCCATATTTTTTAGTAGGAACGGTTTTCGTTTTTAATCTTGTAGCTGTAAGTCTAGAATTCATCTAAAAACAACGTAAAGGCAGAAAAATAGGTCGGCAAATTGGCGACCATCCAGACAGTTTTGATCGCCCATTATTTAATATACTAGCCATGGCAACCAAAACGGTTGCAGCTTGCAGCGCTGATTTTTAATTTTTAAAAACTGGCAACTTTCTCTATCAGTAGCGATAACCTTCAAAAAACAAAAAACAGTAAGTAGACAGAGTTTGCTCTTCCGTTTTCTGAAAATGCTGCTTCACTCTGATCTTGTCATACATTTGCCAATGTGCTCTTTTCATCCAAAATCTAGGTAGCAAAAACAGGAATGGAGATTGATTGATTGATTGATTGATTGATTGGTTGGTTGATTGATTGATTGGTACCCTTCTGTCTCAGTGCGATGATGCTAAGTTAATAGAGTTGACTGTTTATGAATCTTGATATCTTTCTTTGTTATATAGTTTTGTTCTCCTATTGAAATATGACGTTGACTGTGCACAAATAACAAAAGGCTTTGAAATGTAAATAAGCAAATTGCCAATAGACCCATGAAGCATCGCACCTACAACAAAAGAGTCTAACTGTGACAGTGCACACAACATAAAACAAAGAAACATTGTAATCTACTTTGTAGTTTGCTAAGTTTCATAACCAGTCCACTTTAGCAACTTTGGACGACGCGCAACATAATTATTTCTTTTGGGGAAGGTTTTGGGATTGGATCTGCAGACCAATTCGTGAGTGGCAGTCCTTCCCGCAACTGCTTCACAACGATGATTAGATAGCAACAAGGATCGTGTTCTTCTAAGTTTCTGTCTCTTTCTTTTTTCCACCCTTTCCAGGTGTACTCTCTCTTCCACTCTCATCAACCCTTCTCTATTGATCTCCATTTCTTGTGAAACCGTATCGAACCCAAAATCAAAAGTATTAAAGGCAACTGATGAGTCTTCAGAATAAGACGAAATCCGGATCTTGC